>VDFB02000363.1:115768209-115785295 GCA_007258455.2 Sequoia sempervirens | reverse complement strand
AGTTTGCGGTCAAAGAGAAGGAGAATGGAAACTCCTTGTTGGATGATGACCTAGAAGATGATGGTGGACATTAACTGCTCATTATGACTTCGGGAGAAAGTGGGAATCTTTTGCTCATTTATTACCCCACTCCTCTTTATAGCGGTTTTTAGGGAAGAATCTTGATTAGGGCATATGTGGCTCAATCTGAGCCATTCATTGTAATTCAATCTAAGCCATCCATTGGATTTGGCCATCTATAAAAGGGGCATCCCCCCTCATTTGTACATCATTAGAATTAGAATAGAGGAGCATAGAGAGATAGCATAGCATAGATTGATAGATTGATAGCAAATTGAATGCTTTGTAAGAAGTTGTTGTGAACACTCATATAATAAAAAGAGTTATCATTGCTTGTGGTTTCATCTTTTGTTGTGGGTAGCTAGCAAGATTTTTTTGTCCTTCCAATTCACTTAGAATCTTAAAGTAAAGCTTAAATAGAGTAAAGTAGATTTTAATTCATGCACGTAGATAGTTGTGGAATGTGGTGGCTGAATTAAGCAAGCTTTGCTAATCCATACCACTAGTGAGCTCACTGATGGTGGGTTCGCCTTGTGTGGTCAACTGGAATTGTTTGGACCTAACTTCAATTATGGTTTACATGTTGGCATACATCGTTGTGGTGGTGTCTTCATACTGAATCATGATCTGAATACCTTTAGTTACTCCTTTGAAGATTGCACCGGTTCTGTGGAAGTTGTCTAAGGTGAGGCGAACCAGAGCTTGGTTGAAGTTTGCAAAATTTGATCTCCACGTCCCGCACCTAGGATAGGTCATAGCATTTCTAATCCCTGCAGCCATTCAAATTCTGCACTTTCTAGTTACTCTAGGAAACTTGAACTTCACTGATAAATCTTCGAAATCTTTGAAAACCCCTTTCTCTGGAGTGAACAATTACGTAAGTCCCCTTGAAATACTAGCAAATCACATCGAGCCAACTAAGTCTATGTCCACTGCATAAAGGAACCTTGGAGTTGAATGCATGATCTTTCTTGCAATCTTAGCATGCAGGAGATTTTGATCAAGAGAGGATAGAGTGACCGTTGGGAACTTTAATCTGTGTTGGTGCGGTCATGAAACAGCTGTCAACAGGCGGTAAAGCCCCTGATGATATCTCCTTTTCCCTTGATGATAGAGTCAAGTTCAAATGCTCAACTTCTGAACTGTATATTCTTGAAACCCTTCTCTCTCTTTAAATTTCTGAAATGATTACTTAGCTTATAGATTGTTTAGCTATAATTAATGTTCTTGTTTTTCGGAAGCAATGAAAAGTTAGTTAAAGTTCGTTTGTATTTTCTGTTATTGAAAATCAGGTAAATGTTTCTTTTCAGCTGAAACTGTAAAATTAAAAGTTAGTTGAAGAATTGAATATTATGTATTTACTTAAAATTCAAAAAAAAAAAAATTCAAAATGCAAAGGAAACCCTAGTTTGAAACAAGTTAGTTGCATCTTCAGCTGAAAGTTGTTAGTTAGTTTCCTTTCTTGAACTATAGAACAGTTAGAATATTACAACTTCAACCAACAGTAACAATAATCAAACTCAAGGCTCAGTAATAACAGCTTCACAATATGCAACCCTGATATCAAACCCTTGCACAATGCTCAATACTGAAAATAATCGATTCTCTCCAATTTGGTCTCTGAAAGAGACCCACCAAATTGCAATAAAGCCCCTGTAACAAGCCTGAGTGACTTCCTCAACGATTTCCAACTAGGGTAGATAATTTCACTACTGAAATTGGTGCCCTAGGGTTTCAAAACCCACAAACCAAAAAAGCTTTCGAAAAACTCTCTAAAATGAAGTGAGAAAATAGCATCCAAGAATGAATGAAAATGAACCCCAACCGCCTTTTTATAACTCACTTTAATTTCTCGCTCAAAATAATAAAGTTACCTTTTTAATATTTTAATTAAAGCCACTTGATAACCTTACTTTATTAATTACTTAATATTACCTTATAATTTAACTTGACCCTCCAAGCAATATTAAATAATTAAATAAAGGATTCCCTAAATTCACCTTTAGCCTTTGGGAATTAAAAAGGCTAAGTGATCATCCTGACTTGCCACTAAGAAGGGGACATTACATTGATTCTCTTTTATCTTTAATATTCTTTAATCAACTTATCCACGATTTCTTACGAGGATCGGCTACACAATGTTAAAACTGCCAAAAGGGTCAAGTTTGGAGGACAATATTGAGCAACTGAAGACCGTCATGAAAAACCAAATGTTGTCCTGAATTTTCTCTATGTTAATCTACATTCATGCCAATTTTCAAGGTCCCAACATCTCATTTGGTATTTTCTAAAAACCAAAACCAAATGGGTTTTACACAGTTTTGACATCTACACTTCCAAAAAGTTGTCACAGAGGTCAGCTTTGATGCCTAATATTTTATGAAGGAGATGGATTAATGGAAAAACCTTTTGCACAAATGTTCATTTGACCTAAATGAACTAATATCCAAGGTGGCAGCTTCCCAGATTTACATTTGATATTTTTACAAAATAGCAAGTTGGTGAGTTTCAGTTGGGTTTGACAAGAGCAGTTTTCAGAAAGGGCTGAGTGAGCTACTTTGATTGTTAACAGTTTTCAGTCCTGATAACTTCATGCCCAATTGTTTGGCATGCATACTCCCCTATCATAACTTAACATGTTCGTGCACTTTCATGGCTCAAGGAGAAGTTTTGATCAGTTTTCCAAGGCAATTCCGAAAGTTACTTAACTTATTTTGATCACAACATAAAATATCAGAAAACAAATTTTTGATGATTACCCAAGTTTTGAATGCATTTTAATAAAAATAACTCAATTTGTCTACTCTTAACATGTTGGGATTCTACAGTTGAACAATTCTGATAATCAGATGATTAAGATGGGATATTTTAATACCACTCATCTATCGAAGGATTGATAAAGTTAGGTCATGTTAAGAAAACATCTTCCACGATTCCTAGCAAGAAAAGAAGCCTCAAGTTAGCAAGCATGAAGAAGAGATCACTAAGATGGAAAATATCCATAAAACTGGAAACGATAGAGCTAGTATCCAATAAGATACCCACATCTCTCATGGTTAGAGTAAGGGAAGCAAATGTAAATATGGAGGACAATCAAGCCAGCAACGAGGTTGATGTTAAAAGTAAAGAATATCAATGCTTTTCGAAAATATTAGTTGTATATCAAAACCAATGGTGAATGAGAAATCCTCCTCTATCAACGGCAAAGTAAATCAAGCCTTGATACTCAAAAGTTGTTTTCTAGTAGATCAAATAATCTTTTCCAAACAACACCAAAAAACTTTCTTGCTGAATCTAGCTCGTTTTCAAGTTCCAGTTCAAGTACACCAACAAAAAATACCTCCCAGGGAGCGTATGCAGAACACTTTGGTATGAAAGTCATATTTCCCAAGGCAGTAATTGTGCTCCATCTGGATAGAGTTCAAAACTGTACTGGAATAATCATAGGGACGGCTCTTAGTAACAAAGCCATTAGTTTGGCATGATCTGGCAAAACCAATCCTCCTGGTGGAGTAATGGAGATGTACACATCGATGATCATCATTTCAAACATTTGCCGATTCTAACAGTGGAAAAGATAATAAATGCAATCCAAGGCTTGTGGAATACGCGAAGGGAACCCATCATCTATACCACGTAGCAAATGGGTGGAGAATCAAAGGTCTATACTAGAGTTAGAGAAGAGAATAAATAGCAGATAAAAGGGGGAAGAGCATGGGAAATTTGTTAAAAATAGATAAAGTATGTGCACCAAATGTTTGTCAAGATTTGTGAAAGAAGGCGCCAAATAAGATTTTAAAAACTGCATATGTTTGACATGATATTCTGATTGAACGGCATGTAATATGCGCCTACATGAAGAAGGAATATATTGCTACTTAGAAATGTATTTGCAGGCGCAACTTAGCGCTCCAACTCAATGTGAAAATAATATTTGAAACGATAGGGGAGGAGTAACAAATCTTATATCCAGGCATCAAGAATTTCGCAACCAACTGTCAACTATGGCAAGCCCTCATACGCATACCTTTGATGAGAAGAAGATAAGAGTTGCATGTTGGCTACTGTAAGCATTTGCTTGATTCATAAAGGACCAGTGGGAAAAATCATTAATACACAACAGATTCAAGGATGGAACACTTCAACTGGATTGCAAATAGAGATATAGCAAATATACAAACTCTTGGGCACCGCCAATGTCTAATAGGTGCCTTTGCATCTCTGCACGTGGTCAGAATGAAGCCCTTAAATGCCACGACTCATACTCAAGGAAGGTGGGGTACCAAGGGGACTCTTGGTCAGGAATTCTTACAAGAGGTTTATTAAAATATATGCCATACACGAGAATTATGTTCCTGATTGCCTTTAGAACAGTGGTCTATTTAAAGGGGGCTCTAGATAAGGCATTCTATTACACAGCTCAATACTCTACCCGCGCACCATATTTTGGAAGACAGATGCAATATTGTATGCCATGGAAGCGGCATATGCAGGGATTGCAGAAGCTAAGCTTCCGAAGGAATGTTCAAACAAAGGTGGAAGAGACTTCAAATACGGCTTGTGTCCACACTGGAAGCAATAAAACCAAAACGATGCTACCGCAAAGATTATCGAGGAGAAAACAAATATCGAGAAGAAAGTGTTGGAAGTCTCTTCGAAATAACGATTTTTGCAAGAAAATACCATCGAAGAGACTATGGCGTTTCGAAGAGAGTATTCTTTAAGTCTCTTCGATGTCCCGACAATAGAATGGAGTATACCTGAAGAATTTTTCAAGAAGTACATATCAACAACAGTTATTGTTAGTCCCTCCGATAAAAGGTTTGCATAAACATTACAATGTATCGGGGAGAATGATTTCGACAGGAGTGAAATGCAAGTCCCTTCAATAGGGTGAAAAGACAACATCACAGCGCAAAGATAAAACAAAGATTTATTAAAAGTTTAATTCGAGTGTGGCCGTGAAGTAAATAAAATATTATTGCAAAGATGTGTGGTGAATATTTTAATGAAAATTATTAAAATCACCACATTTGTTCTAGGAAAATAGAGATTTTATCAATGATGGAAACTCATTTTCACTAAGAAGTAAAATATTTTCACCAAGATAATTGGAATCATGGAGTGGGTAATTATTTACCCAAAGGACATTTTTCTAAATGGTGAAAATACATATGGATAAATACAAGTGTGAAGATTTCTAGCAAAGGAAAGATTTGATAATCACTAAAATTATCTTCACAGAAACGAAGACAATGAAGATTAAAGTATTTTAATTTGTTGAAGACAAATAATGAAGAGTTGCATCAAATGGACGTGCGAAGGGTCATAACCCTAAAAATGCAAAGTATATATGTAAGATGAAATCATACCATCAATTAATAGATAGTAGGTTAGGATCATCATCAATAAGTAGTAGATAGGTTTATCCATTAGTATATCATATTCCACCCATGCATTTTCACATCTCAAAAACTTCTACTACTAATGTATATCTTTTGCAGCAATATAATGCAGAAGACTGTTCATAATCGGTGATTCACTTCCAATGTTCAACTATTGTGTTAATATTCATTTTTATATGTTGTTGTACTGTCTCCAAAGTGGTTTTCCTTAATTATTTGTTGTACCCAAACCAAATTTTTTGCTTCATCAAGGCATTTTGCATTTTAAAGTCTAAATCTTGCTAATTTGATGTAAAACACAGTTTTGGGCAATGTCAAGCATGGAGTTGTTGTCAATAGTTTGTTAGTCAAAGTCAGTTATATTGAACAAAACCTGAAGCAGAGACTCAAAATGAAGATCTTCACGACGAAGGAGCATCTCATGACGACATTTCATATTGCAGACGGTATTTTCAATGATCGAAGCAGAGTTTTTAAAGATCAAATCATGGAGATTTCTCAGAGGAAAAGCCCAAAAGCGCAAGTATAGCTCAGGGGCGCCCAACTTATTGAAGGTCAAGATTCTGGTTAAAATGTTCAAGCATCCAGTCAATCTCTTCAGAATTAGTCTGGCTATCCGTTGAGCTATCCAGCGAGGCGTTCCGAGAACCACAACTCCGGCAAATCGCGACAGAAGTTAAAATCCCTAAATTTTAGGAGATGAGAAATTTGTCTTTTCCAGGCAAAAGCGCGCCTCTAGCTTGAGGGCGCCCATCTTGAAGCAGGGGTAAATCTCGACAGTTTCGATGCCGGATGCAGTCAATTTGTTCACAACTAGTCTGCTTATCCGACGAGATATCAAGCGAAGTCATCCGACTCTCAGAGTTCAGGCGGCAGTCGTCCAAAGATCAGCTTAAAATGGAGTTTTCACGTTTTTGAGCTTCTCCGTTTATGCCCAGTGCAAGTACAGGCCAGGGGCGCTGGCTTAAAGGACCCTCCAAATGGCATTATTTGCAGATAGAATCTTCATAACATCAATAGTATTCTAGCCTGGCTCCGCAACGCATCATTCATCTTGTCGATCCGACGTTCCTGGTGGTCGTGGCGGAGATTCTACCAAGCACATAATTTTTACGGGCGGACCATCAAATGATTTTCAGTGTATTTCCACAGTTCAAGGGCGCCTAGCCTTTAGGCCTGTCAGATGAGCCCGTTCGCGTTCGAAGTCTTCACGACTATTGAGCGTAATCAATTTATCTTTCCAACGAGCATAGCCGTCAGCCTTCAGCATTTGGCAGTCGCTCGTGCGTGTGAGGTCTTTGGTGTCATACTACAAAGTGAGGATGTCCAGAAAATGGCTAAGTCTGGTAGCGGTAAACATAAATAAAATACGCACTGGAGTTTTTGAGGTCTTAGAAGCAGTTTTCTTGCCTCAATACCTCCAGGGACTTCTCTTGAGGGCCCTTCTGTCTGTCCGTTAAAACAGATATTGCCTGAATCGGGTCATCCAAGCTCCAGTTATCAGCGGTCAAAGTAGAATTTTCGGATAGAGTTTGATTTTGATCAAAATAACCCGGTGCAACCTAGAGCGGTAGCTTTGTTTTTGAAGGCCCTTATACGGCTTTTGGTGTTACTTAGATACATCCATTGGATGCGAGAATGTCTCGATCATGCATTGGGCTTACGTCGTATTAGCGAGGGTTCGCGTTTGCGGCGGCGGTATGCGAAGTGTCGAGATGGCAGTTTAGGAAAATGGCCAAGTCTGGAACCCGTAAAGCAATTTAATCAGGTGCGCCTAATTTTTCAAGGGGTTAAGCGATGGATTTTGCAGTTATGTCTCCCAGCAGACATTTCTTCCTTGTTCAGTAGGCTTTCCGTTGATTATCTCAGATCAGTCTCAGCATCACTCGGTCATCCGGAAATCAATGTCGAAGTTGGCCAGTCGTGACAGTGCTGTCAGCTATTAAATAGGGAGTTAGTAAAAAATGAAGTATCTTGAGCAAATGGAATGTATTGTAGAGATGACTTTTGAGGAATCGGTAAAGTCAGTGAATCTCGCTAAAGCTGTAGCGGTTTGTCAATGAAGTTCAAAATAATGACATTTACGAAATGGCGGTGCACTATTTTTTTAAAAAGCCATTGCATGATGTAAGTATTTTATTATTATTTTCAAATTTGAACTTCACAGATGCGATTGAAAGCGGTCGGTGAAGGCAATAATCGAGGAGGATTTCTATTCTGGTTAGGGTTTATGAATTCTTGCAGTCACAATTCAGTGCGAATTCCTTCTTATTTATACAGGCGTCATCTTCATTATTATTCATAAAGCTTTCAAAAACAAAAATTCGATTTCATTAAGAGAAATTTAATCTTAAGTGAATTCGTGGTTTTCAATTTCAAGTTCATATCTTCAAAGGGAAATCGAAGTTATCAATTTTCAAAGCAACTTCAGAGAATTCGAATTTTGTTAAAGGAGATTCATATTTAATAGTCAAAGGCAAAATTGTAATTCCTCTAAGGCGCAAAATTCAAAGATAAATTCGTGATTTCTCATAATTTCAAAGGCGCACTTTCAAAGCAATTCGCAATTTCTTGATTCTCAAAGGCGTATTTCCTTGATTCTTAAAGGCGTATTCAATTATCAAACAAATCAAAAGTTGATTCCTCAAATTCAAATCAAATTATAAAATTCGTATTTTCTTCAAGGAAATTCGAATTTCTTCATATTTAAAAAGGCGCAAATTTCAAGAGGAGAAATTCGTGGTTTTCAATTCCAAGGCGATTTCTTCCAGTTCAGAGGCAAAATCTTCATCAATTCATAGAGGCGATTTTTCCTATCTTTTTGCAGATCAAAGTTCACAATTGTCAACAATTCAAAGAAATCTTGGGCGATTTTCACAGAAGAAGGCTTCAAAAAACGTCTTTTTCATCCTTTCAATCACAGATTTCTCACAAAATACAAATTGCATGTTCCTGAAATTGGCGAATTTGGCAAGTCTCAGTATCTGGATCATTTCCATATAATTTCCTCGAGTTAAATTTGTGCGTTTGATTTTTCACGAATTTTTAGCTTCAGAACACTCGTTCTCGAATTGCTAATTTTCTCAAGTAAAAATCTTTGTACAATCGAGTAGAAGTTGAATTTTCGCAAATCTGACGTTCTGGGTTGTCTTAGAATTCTTTTCTGGATAAAACCCATATATCGGATTTTTCGCTGAAAATAATTCTTCGAAAGGCTATTTTTAACTCTCGCAGGCTATTTTTAGATTCCAGAAATCTTGTCAGAATATAGTCAAGTTCACAGTCAACAGGCAAGTTTTTGAGTCACGGTTCATTTCGAATCTGAGGGACCAAAACCGTCCCTTACCCATGATTTCAGCGAGTTGGTTTGAGACGAATCTTCACGAAGTATTGCGAGGCGATGCTACTAGACCGATTAAAATCAAGAAGTTCAATCATTGAGAATATTAGGCGGTCGGTTTTACTAGAGGCCAGCTTCCATACCTATCTCCGTTCAACGTATTTGAGTTTGTGATGGCTTGCATTAAGCATTACAATCCTACTACTTTTCGTGAGATAAGCGTCGGTTAATGAGGCCAGGTCATTTCAGATCTCAAACCTTTGGACATCGAAAGGAGTTTTGTATTCCTAAACACCGAACGGTTTAGTGATTTCTATGGGCGATGTGAGCGAGGCATTTGTCGATAATGGAAAAGTGTCGAGGAAAGATGGCGAGAAAGATGGATTTAAAACAAGCGAATAGATTACGCCTTGGAAACAATGTGGGTGAGTGGTGAGTACAAGGATGAGTATCGATTCTAATCACACTCTTGAATCGTGTCGGAGTCAAGCACATGCAAATGTTTTCCAGCCTTGGATGTATTGATTGCATCATCTGGGGCGAACGCATTATGGTGGGCATCCTTCATCGGCGATATTCTCCCGCGAAGGCGGAGATCAGGTTTCCTAGTTGCTCATGAGTTTCACATGTGTTCTTATCATTATACTTGATGCGGCTTATCGAGTCGGTTAGGACTTTAACAAGTGGGCATTCTCCTTTGTTGAGAAAGTTTATGGTATTTGCATGGATAGCTTGAGTTCACGGTGAACATCATTTCAGCGTGTTCAGAAGCTTTCTTGACTTACATAGTGAAACTTGGATGAGGTTACCGTTAAGTATCGTTGCTAGGGCAGCGATGGATGGATGGGGCGATTAGTTTATTGAGTTCCCATACACCTACATCCGAGTTTACGGCTTCACAGGAAATCCAGCTATGCTTCCACGTTATCCTTCGGATAAGACAGTTTTTCAGGAGTTCCTAAGACAGATGCATGATGTTCATCGTCTTCTACGCCGCAGGCACAAACCATCACTCAACTTTCCTTTTCAGTTTGGAATGTATTGGTGCAAGTCGGCAATTGATGCCAAGATCGCAGGACAAGAACTTGAGAGATATCATCTTAAGTATCTTGTCAAAGCACGTGCCTATGACCTCTCAGGTCATTATCACATTCATTGAGTACATATCCACCGAGCCTTCTATGGAGGATTGGGCAAATTAGCATGATTGACCCGAGGTTATGAGGCGATTCACGGCCTTCTCTCATAGATTGTTGTTTGTGAAGATGTGGGAGGTTATCGGATGATGAGGAGAGTTCTTCCTCGGTTTTTGAAGAACTGCGTCGATACACAACCATTACCGACAGTTGATTGGTATGCCAAGGAGTACGCATCGGTAAAAGAGAGGTCTAGTAGAGTTATCCAAAACAATATACTTTACCTCGACAACAAGAAGACTAGGAGGGTAAATGTGCTTAAGCCCGAGGGCCGCCGATGAGTGATGGTGAATCCTTAGCTACCTTCCTGTCCAAAGCCCTAAACAAAAGAGGTAATCCCTCCTAAAAAGTACAAGCCAAACGATTCAAAGGGTAAAGCACTTAGCTGACTTCACCTACGAGGGCGACAAGCGACCTATCCGAGGCAGGTTTAAATTCGGTCTGAGGCGATCGTGCACGAGGTTCGGACTCAAGCTACACCAGTTTCAGAGCCGTGACCAGTCCCAATTCACATTGAATTGGACTTAGATTCTCCACCTCGCAGTGGGTCTTCTACACACTCACTCTCATCAGTACCTCCTGTCACTAGTACAGACCCTTCTAGTAGCATTAGCAGAGATTCATCTTGGATCGAAGCTCAGCTCTGAAGGAAGAGGAGGCAGCCATCTTATGTCCTTAATCATTCTGATTTTGATGACATTTATCAGGATGCGCCAGATAAGAGAGTCAAGAACATGGTTCACGTAGAGAGAAACACTGATATGGAGGTTGTTATCGAGACTGCTGTACCCCCACAGGGGAAGAGCTTGGCTGATTTAGAGTCTCAGGATTTTGAAGTTATCACCGTCAACCTTGGTCGTAGCACACGCCAGACTCAGGTTGATCTTCTACAAGTTGCTACGGACAGTGCCAGGGATAGAATACTGAAGGACGGAGAAGACAAAGCAGCCCTCAAGGCTGAAATCAGACAGCTTCGTCAGTATATTTCTAGCCTTATACATAGACCCGATGCTATTAATACCCTTCCACCGATGCTTGAGCCTCCAGCAGAGCAAGGTCAGCTCAATCACTTGGTTGCATATGGCAAGCGTTTGGAGGAATGGGAAGAGGAGTTCGTTGCTAGAGGCCGTACCATGCTTACAGAGTTATATCAGTTGCGGTACAATGCACGAGAGCTCCGTATTCGTCTTCAGGATGAGGAACGGGATATGGCAATTAGCAAACCCAGGGATGAAATTATGATTGCTCACCTGAGTTTGGCTTATGACACAGTCACAGATGCAGAAGACAGAGAAGCTATCTACTCTTGGAAGACACAGTTGGTTTTCAGAGCAAAGATAGAGGATAGTTTGGCATCAGAGTTGGCTGAGAGTAGAGAGCACGTCACTAGTGCACTCCGGTTTGTGAGGACTCTAGTATCTCACTTACTGTGCCATTACCAGATCAAGGGTGGTGCCTACGTGGAGCTTACCGACATTCAGTCAGAACTCCAGGCACTCATTCATACCATTTTCAGTGGGGAGATAGTTGGCTGTAAGGTTACTCAGCTTACAGTCATGTCAGCATTGTTTGATGAGGCAGCAAGGACTAGGGGCGAACTTCAGTCTCAGATCACAGCTGGTGAGGATATGCTACATCGACATAGTGTTCTTCGTCAGAGTCTCATAGCTCCAGACAGTGATGCAGTTAACAATCTCGTTGAGGGATTGATTGCTCGAGATCACACATAGTGAACTTCAGTTCCCACCTCTCAGGATAGACATTACACACACGAGTTGAACTGAGTGTTACCCTTTCCAATTTACTTCCAGGCTGTCAATACATGCATACTCCACTCGAGACTCACCACACTTGGAGTTTTATTTTTCAGGGTTTTCAAGTAATCGAAGGATAGTCTTCCGCTAATCCTGCTTTCAATAAGCGACGGCATGCCTTTACGCCTGGGTTCATTTTTTAGATTAGATGTGTTTCAGCTTAAACCGAGGGTGGTTTCCCGCTTGACTCCAGAGGGTTTTACTTGATTAGGTTTGCTACATAGCTTGGTATGCATTAGAGAATCAGAGATGACATAAGTGGATTTCAGGTTCCTTACACCTTTAATGTATATAAATAAGAGTTTTTGCTCATTTGTAAATAACTTTTGCTTGAGAGAGAAATATATGCTGCGCCTACCTTGCCCTCATTATTGCTCTTTTTGGTATTTGTTCATGTGTCTTCGCTATTGCAATTGATTGTTATGCCACATAGGGTTTCGAAAGATTGTAATGCTGAATTCTTTCCATAGTTTAGATATATCTGTTTGAACATCTTTATCATTGAAGTCAATTGTTATGCCACATAGGGTTCCAAGAAATTGAGATGATAAATCTGTTTTGTGTTAATTTACCATTGTGATCAATCGTTATGCCACATAGGGTTTCGAGAAATTGCAGTGATAAATCTGTTATGTGAATCTTTATCATTATAATTGAAGGTTATGCCACATAGGGTTTCGTGAGATTGTGGTGATAAAGGCTGTTTGTGAAGATTTTACTTTTTCAATCGAGTGTTATGCCACATAGGGTTCCATAAAATTGTCTTGGTAAAGTCTTAAATATGTTTTGTGCCTAATAAGCTGGTTTAGATTGAGATGATAGTTGTGCCACCTTGCCCTCAAGTAGAGAGTCTAAACCCGTTTATCGTCAGTTAGTCAAACCTTGCTCCGTTTCCTCTTGCTCTGTTTTCCTGAGGAGATTGGATAGATATAAGTTGTAGTTAGTAGATCTGCAAAACCAGAGAAAACTCAGCTGCAACGTATAGGTTCTTTCAAGAAAGTCTTGTGCCTCTAGCAGCTGAAACAAAAAGACAGGACATAGTTTTAGCTTATTTTCCTTTGCAAGTATATTTGTCAAAGCACAACGAGGGAGCTTCCCCTCCATAATTTGAAGAGCACTCATTGCGTAGTGTACATAGGCTGTTCATAACAACTTCTACTCCAGAGGTGTTAGTTGTTACGCCAACATTATTCAAATCATAGTTTGCAAACTCGAACTCGCCGTAGACTCAGCAGCCCAAAAATATGACTCGGACTCGGGACTCAAGATGAACTCGGGTAAAAACTCAACTAGGACTCAGCAAAAAAAAACACCATAGTTTTACAAAAAAACAAAAACAAATTAATGCATTTAGAGAACATAAGAGCCTAATTTGATTATCAAACACTCATAATTCAAAGATTACACATGTCATATGATCATCAAACACTCAATAATTGAAATTTAATCATTCATAGTCATCAAATACTCATAGTTTCAATGTATAACAGCATCATAAGTTTATAAATGTTTACATATAATCATGTCAAAAAGAGGAAAACATTAAACACCACATGTAATCTACATCTTCCTCTTTCGCCTCCCAATGGTACTCAATTTTGAAGACCTAGAACCAGAAGGTGCCCATGCTATAGTATCCAAACGAGGACTAGGAGATCAAGCAAGGGAAACATGATATTCAAATGTGTCTTCGTCGTCCTCCATGGCATCCAATCTTGTTGCTTCTTCTTCTTCTGCTGCTGCTCTCTCTAATTCAGCAAGATCCTCATCAGTAAGGAAGACATCCGCCTCATCATTTTGTTCATCAATAGTCCATTCACCATATGGATCAATGCCATCCAAGTCAATGGACTCGTGTGAAACACCCTCCACCTTTCTAGTTCGAAGGTGAAGCTTGTACCGAACAAAAACTAAATCATTTAGGCGCTGCTGAGTGTTGGTGTACGTTTTATCATCCACCGAACACACACAAAAAAATGTCCAAAGACACTCTATCCTCTCTTGAACAAAATCACCGCGTATGCTAAGATTGCGAGAAGATCATATGGCGATTCCAAGGTTTCTTTTGTCGGGTCTTGACGTGTGGATAAGCTCAATGGGCGTTATGATATGCTGGTAATACACAAAGGGACTTAATCTAGGCAATTTCTTCACAAGTTTAGGACTTAGACAGATTTAACATTAAATGCTTCTTCTGATGGGATTTTCAATTTGAGATTTCAAAAAAAATGCAAAGAGGATAAGGGTTTAGAGGTTCTAATCTATTCCTAGGAAATCAAGAGACAGTAAAAATTAGGTGAAACTAGTAACCACGCTTGGCTTCGCCTCCCTGGGACAACTACACAAAGTGGGTGCAATCTTCAAGGGGTGTGATTATAGTTTTTATGTCTCGAACAATACAGATCCATACTGAAATTAAGCATCCACAATCATAAGCTCAGGCTAACTTTATGCATTGAATGAAAATCATCCATTCAAAGAAAGTATGAGCAATGTTTCACCATAAATCTATACTATCAAATCTTGCATTCACTTAACAAACATTTAAAGCAAATTCTATCTTAATTCTAATCAAATTCTATCTTAATTCTAATCTAATGTTGAAGAAGCTATGCAACTGCAATGTCCCCAAATTAGCCCTACGCTCTTCTTTTGGGTTTTAGCCTATTTCCGGAAACTCGTAGGCTAAGCAGTATTGGAAATTTAGGGTTTCCACTTTCAGTAAGTCCTGCTTCCAACTCAGTTCAGTTTTCGTGAGTTTTGTTGTGGATTTACTATTTATAGTAGTTGGCTATTTTTAGTAAGTCAATTTGTGGCAATGGCATCGGCATCAGTTCAGCTCAAGTCATCTTGTCCTTCTTCAGTTTCAGTTTGGTTTGGTTATCTCCATGGATTAAGTTTTATACTTAGTCATTTTTATGTTTCTCAGTTGTACCCCCACGCCTAGGAATGATCACTTCATGTTGTTTTTAAAAGCGGGTCATTAAGGGGTCAATGGTGCATTTAATGAATTATTAAATGCTTTATTGTTGCAAAGTGAAGTTGGACGCCTAAAGAAGGTTGAGTAATATTTTATTATTTCAAAAAGTAAAATTCAAAAAAAGGTGGCGTCCCTTTTGGAAGTTGAAGTGATTCAACTTCTTGGAATTTGAAGAGTCTCTTGTTGCTTCATTTGCCAATTGAAGCCTAGAAATTGATGTTTTATGATGAGCTGATTATGCATATTTTGGAAGAGCAAAGTTACGCTGCTGGAATGAATCCAGAACCTAGCTAAGGGGAAGCTTAGCATATCATTCTTTTTTCGGGCCTGAAACTATGGCTTCCTAGGAAGATTTCTGAAGACCATGCTTCATTCAGGAGTGTGGATAGTGCTCAATGGTGATTTTATTTATAAGCAGATTGCTGATTTATAATCTGTTTGTACTGCTGTTGTAAATGGCTGAAGCTAATTTCTATTCATAGCTTCATCATCGATTTTTATTTCATTCTGGGTATTCGCTCATGCTGTGCAACTGTGAAGGGCGACCCTTTGTGCAAATTCTCGGAATTTATTACTAAGTTGTTGATTTTTAAAGTCAAGTCGACCCCCTCAAGAGGGCCATACCTTTTGGAGCTTGTCTTGAAATTCGTGCCACCTGTTTCTCTCTGTTTTTGGCTCAAATTCTTCTTGGAACATGGACGCCTAGTCTCTAGCTGTGATTGGCAGTGGTTTGGAGACATTCTGAGCTGATTCGAGAAGGATACGTCCAATTCTGTGAGTTTTCTTGTTGCTGGTCTGATTTTCTGTTAACACTGTTTCTATATCAGACTTATTAAATAATTGTACTTGCTGGTTTGAGCTTCAATTCTTCATCTCATATCATTGTAAATGTTAGAGGAAGTGTTACTCTAACTATTGGTTGATTTAGGAAGCATATCTTTGAGTTTTGCAGCTCATTTTCATTATTGTAAAGTTGATTAGTAGTACTAACAGCTCTTTCTTTATTGCTACAATTTTATATCTGTTTTACACTCCCACAATTGAGTGGTTGAGTTTTAGAATAAACATCTTTCTTGTTTGTAATTTCTCCCGACATTATAAGTGGTTGTGTGGACAGTATTCCCCCCATGTTAATAAGTGGAAGAGTGGATTTAAAGGTTGGCTTGCCGCCTATAATTGTTATAAACTCACCCACTGAATAAGTGGAGTATTCCCACCGCTTGTGGATGCCTGCATCAGCAGATGAATTGTACTTTCAGCTTTGTTTATGCCTAACGATCCTCTGACCATATGCTATCACCTCACCCACATTAGGATCTTGGTGAACATTCTTGGTTAGAGTTATCTTCTTTGCTGATTTGCATTTGCAGCTAACGCTACTCAGAGTTTGGTTGCTGATTTGTGTGTTAATTTTGGGAAAAAATTAAGGGGCAATATTTCAACAACCTTGCAAACCACTTGACAATAAAAGGTATTCAAAGCAAATCATGTATAAGAGCTTTTATTATCAGAAGTAGCAAAACGCAACAATCTCATACACTTTCTTCACAAAATGAAAATGAGAGACCAAGAGTTTATATAGAGTTTTCAAGAGAAAATGAAAGGCCAAGATTAAAACAACATTAACGGCCAAGATTAATACACATCAACCCTAATTAGGGTTTCCCAAATAACATCGGTAATCAATGAGTAAACAAAGAGTGAAGTGGCGTCTAGAGCTATCTTCAAGGGAGTGCGTCTCTATCTTCCTGAGCAACAGTGTGTTCGACCAACCTGGACACAATCTACATGACTTCTTCCATCGTGACTTGTGGTAGCATGTTTATCCTGAATTCCAACCCGTCCAAGTCCTTAGCATATCCGGCGAAGGCACTCTCCCAATCCACTTCCTGTTTCATGAAGTCATCCCGGATGGATAAGAGGTTTGCCACCCTTGTGAAGTCCTATCTCAGAATCGATCCTGTGGTAGAGAAGAAGATTTCCTGAACCTTGCGCTTTTGCCTTTTGTTGTACCCAAAACAAATTTTTTGCTTCATCAAGGCATTTTGCATAAAATAGTCTAAACTTTGCTAAAATGATGTAAAATATAGTTTTGGGCAATATCAAGCATGGAGTTTTTGTCAATATTTTGTCGGTCAAAGTCAGTTTTATTGAACAGAACCTGAAGCAGAGACTCAGAATGGAGCTTTTCACGATGGAGGAGCATCTCACGACAGCATTTCACGTTGCACATGGTCATTCCAGTGATCGAGACGGAGTTTTCAGTGGTTAATTTATGAAGATTTCTCAGA
>VDFB02000363.1:115568315-115768109 GCA_007258455.2 Sequoia sempervirens | reverse complement strand
CAATTTTCAATTTATTCACTTCATTTGACCACAAATTGGTTGGAAAGTTCAAAACCCTAATTCTACTGACTTGGCCAAAATTTTGAGTTTAAGCTCACAGGTGGGTACAACCCTAGAAAGACAGAGAGTAGAAAAGAGAGACAACAACAAAACGACCCAAAAGCAAAGCCAAAATTAGGGGGTCCCCATTTGCAATGGGGCGATGTGTGAAAAAGGTCACAACAATACCCTCACCTTAGAAAATCAAACCAGAAGGCGAAATTCCACATCACCCATTTGAAATACATCCACTTGACACGTGTTTTGTGTGTTGGAGGGGCAATATTTGTCGGGGACGCGAGCGCGACACATGGACGTCTGCGCGGTGCGTTGCCATCCGAGACACATTCCTGCCTCTTGTGTGCACAGGGACATTACTTTCTCCATTGGGCAGTAACGTCTTTGTGTCGACCAACCGACCTAAAAATGACTCCTCTGTCATTTTGGTCTTGAAATGGCTATCTTGTACATGCATTTAGTTTTCCAAGATTTTTGAGCAATCCATCACATTCTCTTGAGCTTTTTTCACACAACTCCATTGAGCATTGTAGCAAGCAAGCTTGTTACTCCATCAATTCCATCCTTGTACATGTTGTGCTACCATAGAAGCTACAAGACCTCCCTTCGTCACTGCTGCGGCCGTGTCGACTTTGCCAAGCTTGTTGCCTTGCATTCTCCCTTCATTGGCCTTGAGTGCCTTTGGGTGGAAGTGGTATTGCATCACTGTCCTTTTCTTATTATGGTTTGATAGAGTAGCATTGCATCTTTTGTAGTGTTTAGTACTTTCCTTTCTATTTCATGGCTTTTCTGGCTGTCCATGGAGGTGGAAACACCAAAGTGGGGGTTTGACTGAGGCAAACCCCTATACAACCCAACATTTTTCGCTCTCTTGCTTGTGTGTAGGTGAATGTGTGCGTAGAGCTCGCTGGTGAATTGGAGCTTTAGTGAGTTGATATTCATCACCCTTGTCTTCATTTGTCTTCTTTATCATTTACGTAGCTACTTTTCATACTTCATAGCTTTGTTTATTTTGTTAAAACTAGTTAGCTAGGTATTTAGTAGGCTTTTTTTCTTTTCGCATTGCACTTTACATTTTTTGGTCGTATGGACGCCAACGCACCAGAGAGACGCTAGCGTGTCGCGTTGTCGTCCCAGACCGGCACTACCGTCCTCAAACAGAGAGCTGTCTAAGTTGCAGTTTGAACTCCAAAAATTGGCTCGTCTGGCCCCATTTAGACTTTCGGATTTGTAGAGTGACAGAAGCACTTGAGAGTGCTCTTCATTCTCAATTCTTGTCCCAAACACCCGTTAGCTTGAGGTAAGTTAGGGAAGCCCTCTACTCTCGGCTCTCTGTGATCTGGAGCCTTGGTGTGGTTGGTCCCCGTCTCTTACATAATTAAATATTAAAATTGTCTTTATTTATTCTAAAAGACATTTTATTTATTTAATTAATTAATAATATTTGGCTTTATAAAATATTGCTTTGTGAACTTTAGCTTTATAAAGTCAATAAAATAAATTGGTTGCAATAACTGATTTTGGCGGATTATATTGGGTGGTTGGAGGACTATAGATCATCACGAAGAATTGAATAATAATTGGTTTCCTACATTTGGATTTCTGAGAACAAAAACTCTTAGGAATTTGTGGCTACTGAAGGACAAAATCTACGACATGGCTTTTGCATTGGAAAATTGAATTAAGGATTGGAAGGTCGGGTGGCGCTAGAAGTTAACATGGGAGCCGATATTGCTTATCATTGTAGACAATTTCACACCTGACCGGATGATGTATTTGGCTCAAGACATTTGAATGAAGTTGCAAGTCATTTGTATGAAGATGCGGGTCCCTGTGATTCGTGTAATTGTAGTCTCATATACCACCTTGGTTGCATATGTTTGGCACCGACGGTGATTTATTTGCTAAAGCAAGAAGTCGAAAAGATTGGCGGAATTGTATTTAGTGACAACCTGCGAGTACAGGGAATATATTATTTAGGGACTGCTATTAAATCGGCGAACATCCAGAAGCATGCTTGTGGCATTCACAATTGATACATATTACAAATATTGCTATTGTCATGGGTTCTTGTATTCATCGTGTTGGATTTAGTTATGGTGATCGGGCCAATATTGTTAATCGCCTTGTTCCATATCATATGGTGAAAGTCGTGCAACAGAAGAAGACAAAGATATTATAGCGGAAGGCTTCATTCCTTGCTATTATGCTTTAATTTGCCGATGTTGGTGTTGTGATGTTTTTCACACATCGCCCCATTACAAATGGGGACGCCCTAATTTTGGCTTTGCTTTTGGTTTGGTGTTGGTTTGTTTTTGCTGTTGTCTCTCTCTCGTTCTGTCTATCTTTTCGGGGACGTTCTCGTCTGTGAGCTTTAACATGAAATTTGGCCAGGTCTGGAATTAGGGTTTTTGTCTTTTGGTCAGTTCAAGGTTGAGTAAAGTGAATAAATTGAGAACCAAGCTTAACATTGTTGTCAGTGTGCTTCCAGCAGCTCTCAGCCAAGTTTCATCGAATTTTGAGGTACTTACTATTTTTAGTAAGTGTGAAATTTAGGGCAATTTGTCAGCACTTTTGAGGTTCCGACAGTCACACGGCATTCAGAGTATATCAGATTGCTTGCATGCCAAATTTGAGCAAAAACGAACAACTTACTATTTTTAGCAGTCCGGCTTCCGGCACAGATTTCAGGGTCCAAATGCAGAGTTTTTATTTGCATGTTTGGATATTCCTTCTGGGTTTTTCAAGACCTTCGCGATGACGTAACATGCAAAACGAGATGACAACTTTCAGAATTCGGCCTTCCGAGGCTATTTTTAGGGTTTGCATGTCGAGCTTTTCTTTGCATGTCAGGTGATTCCTGATGGGTTTTTCGAGAGCTTCGCGATGGTGTGACATGCAAACGAGGATTCTCACTCGATAGGAACTTGCTATTTTTAGCGGTATGTCGTATAGATTCCTAGCAGTTTGATTCAGACTTATCACAATGTTGCAGAAATGAGAACAAGCGGAGATCTTTTGTCATGCAATGCAAGTTAGGGTTTCCGGCTTCCTAAAAATAGGCATCAAAAAGTCAAAATCTTCGAAATCGGTGTAAACCATCGGATCGGCGTTCTTGAGCTATCTGGCGGTGAAATTTCAGGTCAAGCGAGGGCACTTACTATTTATAGTAAGTCAGATTGAAACGTGCTAAAAAATAGTAAATCAGTTGCATGCGTCAGTGTCAGCCAGCAGGTCACGTGGTGAGGGCGCCTCATTCAAATTTCAACTCGATCGGAGCTTGGGAGCTATCAAAAACATGAGCTTACTATTTATAGTAAGCCACCTTCAAAACAGGCTATAAATAGCAGGGTGATTGAAAATGGCAGTGTCGACAGGACAACAGAGCTATGAGGATGCTACGTTCAAAATTTCAAGTTGAACCAATCTTCAGAAGTGCAAAAATGAGAAGGTTTACTATAAATAGCAGGGTATGAGAAGCTGGCAAGGACGAGAAAAATGGCTAAGTCTGGAACTTCATCCAGTTGCTATGGCAAAATGCGCCCAGCTCAAAGAGGCATCAAGAAAAATATTCCAGGTCACTGTTCATCCTCCTAGAGGCCTCAAATGCGCCCATCTTGAGAGAAGGTCAAACAAGTCAAAGAATTTTATCCTCCTCCCATGCTAAAATGCGCCCAAGGAAGAGTTGGTGCAAGGTATTTGAAAAATTTTCTAAGTATGAGTTCTCATCCACCTCCACTGGCAAAATGCGCCCAAGGAGTTAACAAGAAGAAAAGGTCAAGGAAAGTCAACGAATTTCATCCTCCTGCCATGCTAAAATGCGCCCAAGGAGAAGGAGGGAAGTTGTGAAAGTTTCTAAGTAAAATTCGTCCTTCTCCACACCTCAAATGCGCCCCATGCAAGCATAAGCTGGATAAAGTCAAACTAGTCAAATGTTTTCATCCTCCTCAAGGGCCAAAATGCGCCCAAATGCATGCAAGTAAAGACAAAAACAAGATGGGGAATATTCCAAGGTGGTCAAAGGCGTTAAAGACTTCATCCTCTTGTATATGCAAAATGCGCCCATCCTCCTCTATATCTCAAATGCGCCCAAAGTTGAGATGTGAAAGGTGAATAAAGGTAGTAAATAAGGTAAAAGGTGGGTGAAAATTCTCTTCTAGGCGTGGTGAGGTTGATAAGTATGCTAGGCGTGAATTCTAAATATCCTCTTCTAAATGCGCCAAGTACAAGATGATAGTGCTAATATGCTTGGCGTTGAAAATGCCAAGGTGGTGGATGTTGGAAAAGTTTTAAGGCGTGTAGAGTGTGAAGATAAAATGCTAGGCGCCTAAAGTTGAAAGGTGTTGGAGAATTTCCTAAGGCGTGATGAAGTGATATGCCAAGGGTGGTGGAAATAAAATGTTAAATGCTAGGCGCCTAAAGTTGAAAAGTGTTGAGAATTTTCCAAGGGCGTTGGAATTTCAAATAAAATTGCCTTGCAAGTATGGAGAAAAATGCAAAATGGTGAGTGAGGGGTAAAATGTGCCAGGCGCCTCTATAAAAAATTTTCTAAGTGAAGTTGATATTTTCTAAGGCAAAATTTTCGAAGGGATTCAAAAAATTTCTAAGGCACAAAATATTTTCTTCCTTGGGAAAAACGCCTAAGTCTGGAGAGGTGGTGAAGTGTTAGAAATTTTTTTTCAAAGGTGATGAGTTGCCACAGGTGAAGTCAGTGACTGCCAGCTTCTCGAGGTTAATAAAATTTTCCAAGTCAGAGCAAAATTCTCAGAGGGGATCAAAGAACGAGAATAAATTTGATGAAAGAATAATTTTCTAAGGTTCAAAATTCAGGAAAATAAAATGAACCCGTTCGTTGGGTACCCATGGATTCGGCGCGTTCTGGGGAAAATTTTCTTCTGGGTATCGAAGATTGTCGATGAGGAGTTGATTTTAAAGCCTTCCATGCTTCGCTGCGGCCTTCAGGATGGATATTTTTGATGGGCGCCAGGTTGATGAATTTCCTAAGGGAGATGTGAAAATTTTCTAAGGCAAATGTGAAGAAAATGTGTTTTCAAGGTGAAAATCCTTCGTGAAGATAGTTTCCTTGAGCCAGAGGTGGATAAAATCAAGGTTGTCAGAGCTCCAGTAGGTGAAATCAATTTCTTGAAGATGCAGTTGAAGTTGATACTGTCAAAGGGATGATACGCCTTTGAAGAAGATGGATCAAAATTTGGCTAAGGCATGAGGAATCATGAAGAAGGCAAAAGTTGGCTAGTGAAAACGATGAGCCCTTGAAGATCAAAGTGCTAGAATCAGGTGAGTAAGTTGAATTTATATTATGAAATGATCTGATCCCCTTCTCCTTGCTTGTTTTGCAGGAGGAACGTCGAGGCCAAACGATGATGACTTAGTGTGATGACTTGAAGTGGAAGCACGAGGAAGACGAGTTTCAATCTCGAAGGAGAAAAAGTTGCAAGAAAATTACTAAATATTGGGGCTTAGTATAACTCAAAGTGACGAAGATGAAGACCCTCAAGTGGAAGAAATCAAAGGACAACGCCAGGAAAGAAGAATCAAGAACAGTGTGAACACGTCTACAAATGGAATCTTCTAGAAGGATGATGGTGGACATTATGGCACATTTATTACCCCACTCTCCTTTGTGGCAGTTTTTAGGGCAATATTATTTAGGGCTGAGGTGGCACGATTCTGGCCACTCTATTGATTGTAACCCTAGCCGTCTTTTGGGACTTGGCTAGCTATATAAAGGGGGAGTCCCCCTCATTTGTAACTCATTAGATAGTAGACAGTAGACATTGAGAGAGTATTAGCATTAGAATTAGATAGTGTAGCATTGTAGAGCATTTTTGCATAATTTGGAGAAGAGAGAAAGTTTTCCCTTTGAAAACTTTTGAAGAGATTGTTGTGTAACACATTTTATGATAATAGATCTTTTCATTGATGATGAAATTCGTCTTGTCATGAAATGCTAGCAAGGTTTCTTCTTCCTTTCGTATCCAAGTAGTTTAAATTCATGCAAGTAGCTTACTTTGATGTGTGGTGTTTCATTGAGATAGCTTCGCTTTACTCCATACCACTAGCGGCTTGTTGATGATAAGTTCGCCTTGTGTGGTCAACTGGACATTATTTTGTGTTTAACTTCGGTTGTGATTTATATGCTTATATGCATCGTTGTGATGGTGTATGCATGTTAAGTCATAACTTGAACATCTTTCGCTATTTCCCTTGAAGATTGCACCGATTTTGCTGAGGCTGTCCGACGGAGGCTAGGTGAAATCCGGTTGAAGTCTATTGAAACGAAGCTCCACATATCCTGCATTTAGAATAGAATGTTAGTTTCTTAGGCCCTAAACCCCCTTTTACTTTCCGCACATTTCCGATTAGTATTAGGAATCCCGTGCTCACCTGCCAAATCATTCGAATTACATGAAAACCCTTAGTCAGCTGTCTGCTGTCAACCGCCGAACAATTCTGTAAGTCCCCTTGAAATACCAGCAAATCACATCGAGCCAAACTGAGCCTATTCGCATTAAAGGAACCTTGGAGTTGAACGCACAAACTTTCTTGCAATCTTAGCGTGCGGAATACTTTGATCAAGAGAGAATAGGGAAGCCGTTGGCAACTTTATTCTGCGTTGGTGCAGTCACGAAAAACACATCAACAGTTGGTTGATACTTATTGAGTGACAGGGTTGTCACTGTCCATCGTGAGTGTTGGAGAATTCATTGGTAGAAGCTTGATGCCATTGGTGTGCTTTGTTCCGAATAGTGTTGTTGGTGCCGTGAGAGTTAACAAATGTTGTTTTCATGTTCATATTGACTTGTCACTTGGCTCACAATCTTATGGATATTCGCTAGAATTGCGCCTGTTTATATCTCTGATTAGTGAAGGCCATATGCAAGGAAGTTGACAATTAATATTGGTGTGGAGTTTTATTTTATTTTATATTTTTATTTTTATTGCAGAAAGATTAATATAAACATTTGGTCAAGAGTTGGCGTGGAGTGGGGTGTCTTACGTTGGAGTGATTTCTTTATTTAATTGGTCGAGGGGTGTGTGAACGATGCAAGTCCAAGTGTGATCGGCATTAGCAAAATGTAAACATGAGAAATAGTAATGCAAACACATCCAAACATATGAGAACACTAGATTCACGTGGAAAACCCAAGCAGGGAAAAACTACGGTGAGGATTAGCTCACAATATAAAGTAATTGCAAGATTGAATCTAATAGGCTCACTGCCGGAGGGCTCATTGCCCAAAAGAAAAGAAGGACTCACTGCCAAATTAGAAAGAAGAAAGAAGATTGTTACAATGAGAAATCCATCTGAGAGCAACAGAAAAGTTCCACCACTACTTCACAAGAACATTTGCACTCTCTAATTAGAATGTAGACACCTTCTGCTCAATGCTTCCAATAGTCTTAGGCATTAAATCTCACACTGCATTTCACACTTTCACACTTCACATCTCAACACTTTGCATCACACACTTCATTCATGCATCCTCCAAATCATCACTCGTATATACCATCTTCAACCTTGAAAATAATTCACAAGGTCGGCTATGCACCTCAAACGTGTAAATTCAAATTAGGTTGGCACCAAAACATTCCCATGGTGGAAAGGAATGAAGGTGGACCACATCCTACCTTATCTCGGACCGAAATCCACATAAACACACTATGCCACACTTTCACAAACACCAAATCATATCCACAATCATTGTAACACCCAAGGTCGGTCGTACCTTTGTTAACACCATTGAACAATTAAGTACATGCTTCCTTTAATCAAAGACGATTCGTAGACCACACACAACACTTAAACACAATTTGGAATATTCCATCAACACCCTGAAATCCAACAAATCCTTCACAACATCATACACTAGAAGAACATATTCATTCTGCACAACCAGCTAACCTTCCACACATAGCAACACTTGAATCTAACCTTGCAGAGCACCAAATCACAAACAACTCAAACTGAAGATAGATATGAGCAATATAAGCACACCCTCAAATCCGCAAGACTAGAAACCAAACTACTGAGAAATGCGGAGTAAAACCATTTCTCCCAGACAACACTTCTTACACAGTTCACACACTAGTGAACACAACTTTCTTTGAACAATGATCCTGAACTTGAGACTCTGGATATAATAGAAGTAGATCTTAATCCATGAAGAAATGCGGAGCAAAACAGTGGGCGTCACTTGACCATACTGAACACTCTTCACCACACTTTTTCCTTTTTTATTAAAATTTTCTGAAAAGCACTTGGAAACCAAGCACCATAAATTGAAACTCAACATCTGGAACACCTTCTCAATACCTTACGCAAACAAGAGGTTGAACATCACCAACACATGCTCATCAAAGCAACACTAGAGGTTGACATCAGTGATACTACTAATGACAACATAATGCAACTAATCAAAGCATCTTCACAGACTTTCAACAATCTCCCCATAGACCTGTTGACATCAATGCAACAACAAAGATTTGTTGGGATCAATAACAAGTAACAAAACAAACTTCTAACACCGACAAACAAATTTTTACAAATTGTAAATATGGTTTACTATACATATCTTTTGGTGTGTTTGAACCATTTTAGATTTGGTTTTTAATAAGGGCAGCCTCATCCATTTTGAGGATTTTTTTACTCCAAAAATGCTGGTAATTGGTGAATACCAATTTTTTTCTGTTTATAGTTTTAGTCTAGGTTAAGTTGGGTCTCAGGGAGTTCCCACTTATAATTTGAAGAACATTTCTACTATATGTGCTGCTTTGTTTTCAGTTTTACCAAAATGGGGGAAAAACACACACACAATATGGAATAAGGTAGGGTATAAAAATTCATTTGCCTCCTCCATTATTGGTGCCAGTTTATGCTAATTATAATCTTGCCTATTTCTGCTAATTACTTGATGCCTATGGCAGACTCATCATATGTTTGAAGAGGCATAAAGTTATAAACAGGTGCACTCCTCCATAAATAGAAAACTGTTCTTGCAAGTCTAGTTGGTGATGCCATTTTAGGCACCTCACTATTTATATTGAAGCTACATTTTATATATGCTGGTTGGCCATGCTAAATCAAATGTACCTATGTACATGTCAGTTGGCCTTAATGTTTCCAGGCACACTTATGTATATATTTAGCATGTTTTTGTGAGTCGAATTCCTGCCTGACTGGTACGGGTATGTGCCTGATCTTGAAGTTTTTTACAACATCAAATTATGCCTCCCAAGTTGCCATCAGAATGTAGAATTTTGAATGGCAAACCCTGCTCTGCTCATTCACAAGCACACACTCAGACATCAAAGTGCAGTATTTTACTATTTTATATTTAGAAATTGTGTTTTGCCCTTCTGAGGTGTGCACCAAGATACCTTAGTAGCAATTTGTCTTGAAAACTCTCCTCCTTTACGTAGGTATGCGACTGAAGTATGGGTGTTGATTCTTGCATAATTGAAAGTCCACACACTGTCTGTAGGGTACACTCCACACAAATCAGTATGTTTTGAATTTTGAAATTTCTGGATGTATACACAGTAGTTTGCCTATACAAGTGTTAATCTCTTTAGCTCTATTCCTTGCAGCCATTCGACCAAGCCTTAATAACCTCTTCTTCTTTTTCCTTCATACATGAGGTGTTTTTGAAAACTTGATTACTGATCCAGCAAAGATTCTCACATGAGAAGACAAAATCATGTAGGCAAGCAAAATAAATTGTCTGATACGCGATTCAGCTTTGTTGAAAAGTCAAGGGTTTAGCTGAAAAATCTTGATGCAATACAAAAGTTTCCTATGGATACAACAAAATCTAATCCTGAAAATGATAGGGTAGAAACCTTGAGGTTGAATGCTATATACCATGTTTTTTTTTGGAGGATAATAAGCCATGATTTTTTATGTCTCTTCAGGTTGGGAACCCATCAGGTGCTGCAGCTGCTACTACAATCAAAGTAGCAAAAAGGGAAGAAAACAGAGGCAAATTACTTGCAGTAAGTTTTTTGCAGAAGTTATTCTATAAGTGTTGATGTCAGATGACAAACTAAAATAGTTTAAAGCTAATCACAGGTGATTGCATCAATGTTTGTGGACTTTAGAATATTATTTTAGAATGTGTCGTTTTAAATGAAAAATACCTTTGAACTGGTAATTTCTATTTAAAATATAAATGTTAAACCAAAAGTATGGATATCAATAGGCTCTTTCACCCTCAGAATTGTTCTTGAACCATTAGTGGTTGTTTGTACGTGGTTAATATTTTAATACTAGCAAGAAAACAAAAATTTAAAACCAAAGTTTTAATGGTCTGTATTCTTTCATTTTCAATATGTGCATCTTAACGGATATAATGCATAGCTTATCAAGAAACATCAAGAAGCTTGTAACACAACCTATGTTTTAGACTTTATTCTTCTTGTTGATTGTAACTTAATACAGTTAATTCATAGAATAACACAAATATCCAGGACAATAGAAGGAAATATTAAAGAGAGGCAGTATGTAGGTCATATAAATATATAAAGAATATAATGTACTAAAAAATATGGTAAATGACGGAAAAATTAGTTCCCATGTCAATTTTGTTGGTTGAAAATTTTGTATACCTTGAGGATATGCAAAATTGTGGTTTCAGCCATAGTGTGTGAGTTAAACTCTCCTATTTAAGGGAAGGCTCCCCCTTTTCTGTCTATTTTAACAATTCAGAAATACACTATAACTATAAATCTATTCTAAATCTGGGTGAAATTCTGTCTTCTTCTCTTTTTCCAGAAAAGACATTTATTCTTTTCTCTTGTTTCAGAAAAGAATCACATCTGAAAATATAAATGATTTATGAAGTAAACAAATAAAGAAGCAAAGTTTCCATAAAGGCACAAAGTCCTCCGTTGCTCCTTCGGGACGGGAAAACAAATTGAAAGCACAAAGTCTTTGACAATTTACTCTCCTATCAACCTTTTTAGATGATTTTCTGGTAACCAAGTACAGTATGTAGCAGCTCAAAATAGAAAATAAAAGCAACACAAAGTCTGCAAGTTACCCCCTTTGTTTGAACGTTCTATAATAGCTTCAAACATGACAAACAACTCAAAGTCTATAGTATCAAATCTGAAAACCATTTTAAAACTCCAAACGCAATAAGCAGCTCAATGTCTGCAGAATTGAGCTTGAATCCCTCTTGTATAACACCACAAAACTCACAATCAATTCCAAATAATGTCGTCACATCACAATCTGTACCAACACAAAGTTTGGAAGCAATTTGTTTTCTTTATTGATTGCAATTTGATTTACATCTAAACTCAAAGTCTTAGAATGCATACACAAATTGGCAGAATTTTGTTGCATTGCCAAAAGATAAAAAATTACAATGGACCCTCTCAAGTATTTATAGGAGAGAGGTCTAGAGAAAAAGGTGGGAGGATCCCAACTAACTTGAGAAATTCTCTCAACCACCAACTACTTGCAATTGACTTATTCCAAATTACAAGTCTTATTGTAAATTGATTACATGTAATTACATTTTCCAAAACTGCAAGGAAAGAACACTTGCAATTGTAAAACTTGTTTTTACATATACTTTGTCAAAAGTGAAAATACATAAAACAACTTAATATTTTAATGTCTCATTCCTATCTTTGAAAGATAAGAACTTGCTGATGATCATTTGCAACTCATTAGGATCAGGACCAAGTGTATTTCTAGCAACAGCCACGGTCTTAATGATAACATCATGATCTCCGACTGTGACCTCTCTATGTTCTTCGAAAGCAGCTTGCATCTTATCAAAGATTGTTCGATGATTGATGAACTTGTGGATTGAATCCATGAAGAACCGATCTGAATCGAACTCTTGGTGAGGATTTGCAGTAATCTGAGAAATAACATCATCGGTTGCAAGCAATTCTCTTTCATAACTTAACACTGTGCAAGGGATTTTCTCAAAGCTAGAAAGGATATCCTACTGTACTTCATCTTTTTGTTTGTTAGAGAAGAAGGTTCCTCCGTCATTGAACATGAATCTGTAAGGCTAATGAAAAATGGTGGAGAATGAACGGTGAAGACGAATTCAGGTCTTGATGGAGTGATTACAACCAAAAGCAACGCTTTGTCTTCTTGAAACAGCAAGACAGAAATATTTTTAGCTTGGATTTGGAGTCATGTCTAAAAAAAGTTCAACTTTTGAGCCTTTTTAAAGTATTTCGGGTTTTTCAATGACTTCAGCAATTTTACAAAAGGCAGTCGGAATTTCTGGGGCATTTAGCAATTTTTATTTTTTGCAATTTTTATAATTGCAATTCTGGCTACAAACCCCGACTTGCAATGGATAAACAAAAACCCGAATTACTTTGAAGGAGCATCACTTTTTGTTTTTGTTCATCTTTTCAAAGAAATGGGAATGGGATTATGAAAGGTTATGAAAGACATGTAAACGGAATGACGGATGTGAATGAAAGATGAAGGCGAGTGAAAGGTGAAGGGATATTACAGATGGATGAGAGGATAAAAATGAATGGTACATGAAATATAACTGAAAATAGGAAACACGTTTTGCAGCTAAGAAATACGTTTTTTTTTTTAAAATGGCATTTGAAGTGTAAAAACAGATGTATGGCGGATGAAATGAAAGTAAAGGCGTTTTAAGCTGATAAAGGTGTATGGAATATGCATAGAATAGTAAATGACGTCTTCACTAAAATGGAGAAATAGAAACGCATTTTCATGGGAAAGCGTAAGGAAGAGAAACGCATTTTTCTTTAACTGAAAATGTATGGGATGAACGAGAAATGGCGAATACATTTGCGAAGAAGATGACATTTCAGTGTATAACAGAAAAACGTATGAAGGAGAATGAATAAAAACGCATTTTTCAGAAAGGCAAATAATAACAAATACATATATACAAACGATTTCAAAAATGGAGGCAATGACAAATAAAATGCAAAGAAAAAGAAGAAAACGCATTTTCATAAAGGCATTTTAATGAATAGAAAATGGACGAGTAAAAGAAATGCGTTCTATACAAGACATAAACAAAAAAAACGTTGGAAGAAAACCCTAGGCGCAGGAATGGCATCGGACTTTCTGGAATTCTTTGCAACTTAAAATGACACTAAAAACTAAAATCGGGCTTTTTTGATACCAACGCAAGTCCAGCGGATTTTTCAAAGACAAGTGCAAGTTACTTTTGACAAAATCGGGTTTTCAAAATGACACTGCAAGTATTTTAAAAAGATTCGGACCTTTTCAATCACTTTACAAGTGAGTTCGATCTTTTTACATGTCATTGCAAGTTATTTTAAAAGAAAATTGGGGCTTTTGAAAGACTTAACAAGTGAAATGACTAAAATCGGAGTTTTTGAAAGCAATTGCAAGTCACTTTTGACAAAATCGGGTCTTTTTGATCCAATTGCAATTGACTTAAAGGAATCGGACTTTTTAGCTCACTTAAGCAATTTCGAAACTTTTAGAGCTTTAGCAATTTTGCTCTTAAGCCAAAATTTCCCTACTTGCTAAGTTGCCCAAAAAACCTGAAATGGACCAAAAATACACTAAAAATGACTCAGAATTTCACGAAAACGGAGAAGAATGCGTAAAAAGTGGTAACCCAAAGGACTATAGACTTAAAATTGAGATTTGCTGATCTTTGCACCCCGAAATGCGTGCCCTAGAAGAGAAAATCTTCAAATTTTATCAAAATTTTGATTAGTTGTCTTGATTTTTAACAAGTCAAAAATCTGGGACAACAAATTTCTAACTTTTTTGTATAAATTTGAGGATTGGTTGTGTGGGTCACCCAAACTAATGGGAAAGCAGGGGTATAATACAAATAATGGAAGCCATGGTGCAAAGAAATAAACATCCTGGAACGGAAAAGTGTCTTTTTTCAATATCTAAATATAATCATGGGAAATATTTTGCCATAGACATGAACTCTCCTTTGAGGCCCATTGGAGTATGACTTCGTTAGTCTTTTGGAATTTGAATTTAACTTTGTACCAGGATTTTTTTTCTCCTTGCGGGATTGGTTCAAGTAAGGAGATCAATTTAAATGTATAATACACCTATTGAGTAGTCATGGCCAAACAAAAAAATACCTAAACAAAATAACTAGAATGGGCACTTTATTGATATAAACATGTCTAGTGCAATGTAATTTTTCTAGAATACAGACAACTTGACAAAAAGGGAAAATTCTGTGACTTGTTGTCTGATTATATGATGATAATAAGGGTTTGTTGGTTAGACAATTGTCCAACAATTGCAATGTATGATAACTAACCAAAATTACAATACATCTATATAGATCATAACAAACTACTTTATTATTCCTCTTAACTTGTGCATAACAAATATGAATTTTACAATAACTTGAGTTTCTAAACCATTGTATGCCTTAGGAATCAAATCTGTTCCAATGTACAAGGCATGACATATAATGTAGCATATGGAGAGACACTTTAGGTAGTAGCAATCACTGGGAATTAGGAAATCTTGACACAAGTTTTCGAATTACAGCCATTGAAGCAACTAATAGTGGATAGTCCACTATAGTCGAAGTCCTATAGAGCCTTTTGAATTCTTATTCTACTATCACTGTTATTTCTCGTAATTGCTTTACAACTGCATATGGAGATTTCTTCATCTTTTATGTTGCACTAAGGTATGCTCTAGTCTAGATAGATAGATATCTATATATGCATGTGTAGATACTTATCTATCTATCCATTCATCCATCCATCCATACATATACTTATATGTATATCAATAGATTGATAATTCTATATACATTTAGATAGATATGTACATATGTATTTCTAGATATCTATCTATCCATCTATATGCTCATAGTTTCTAGTTATAGAGTTTATCAATATGGTGAACAAAGATACATTGCTTAGTTGAAGGTCAATTTCCTTGCACATAAAACACATAGAGAAGTAATAATAATCTTCTTGTTAGTGTAACTATTTAATATAGGAGATTTTTTTTTGCACCTAATCATAGGAATTTGTTCCTATTCAAAATGTTGTCTTAGATGATTGTTTAGCTTTCTATAAAGGATGGTGTTGAAAACAATAAGCAACATAAACCCGTTTCCATTGCTGAAGTCAACACTAGACCCTATGCTATAGCCATTGCCAAACTTGGTGTCGTAATTGACGGCATAGCCCAAAGCATATTTTGCACCCTATCCATAGCTGTGACCATTGTTTGAATTGTGTCAGTCACTTTAACCATAATCATTGCCTTTGCCCAAACATTGTCCATCATAGTCTGCACGGTTGATGGTTTTTTCTATAGTGTATTTAGTGCCTATACTATAACTATTGATGCTCTATTTGTAGCTGTCACCTCCACTTGCGCCATTGTAATGTCCCCATTTTGGATATACTTAGATTTTTCCCTAAAATCACAATTTTAATGTAGTTAAGGTTATAACTTACCAATTAAATGCTTTAAGTAAGATAAATCTTGGTTTAGGTCTTACAATCATGTTAGATAATATTGGAATATAATTCATATGATCAAACATATATAAATATTTTAACCATGTAAATACATAACTATTAAGCTATACCATATCCATAATGCATAATGGGAGTTTAATCATGATAGGAATTGGATGGGAAACATGATAAGTCTGCCCGAAGCTATCCCAACTAAGCCCAAGAGCATGCAACGTCCAAAATAAAACAACTCACCCCTTGGCCCCAAGTGGCAGGAACGTCAAGCTAAGACAATTCCACCCTTGGGGTGGCCTACTTAGTGCGTAAACTTGTATTTGCATTCCCTATCCATGCTGCCTTATCCATCCTCCTTATGATTGAGACTTCTTGAATCCATCCTAACAACTAGTCATAGTTTGGCTTGATAGGAAACCTTGAAAAGGGTGTTTGTAAACTAAACCCATCTAAGCCCAAGAGTGTGCAACATCCAAACTAAGACAACTCACCCCTTGGCCCCAAGTGGCAGGAATGTCTAGACAAAGCAATTCCACCCTTGAGGTGGCCTACTTAACATGGAAGAGCCCGTAAACTGCATCTCCCTAACTTGCTTCCTTCAACCTTACATTTGATTGATTATAGGATAAAGACACACACACACACACACACACACACACACACACACACACACACAATCTATTGATTTTAAAGAATATAATCTAAGTATTAATCTATTTCAGCTGTAACTATGACTTCTGCATGAGAAAGAATATAATATTTGTTAGATTCATTATCAAAAACTTACTTCCCTTATTGATTTATCATTTATCTTCATTTATCTCTCCTTGAGCCAACTTCTTCTTCCCACATACTTGTTCTTCCAAATCTGAGTATATCATATTAACGTATCTGCTGCTATGCTCCAGAAATACTCCTCCTATTTCTTTGTTGTTCATATATCTGCCTTAAAAATCTCATTATATTCCCTTCTATATATTTGTGCTCCATTCATATTCATTCTTCTTTATTGATATGTCTTTATTTCTGCCCTAGATTTGCTTATCCCCCTTTCTCCTTACGAAATGATCTTCATTTTATACCTTATATCTCCTAAGAGACATAACCCTTTCCAACTCTGCTGCCTTTTGATAACTTAATTTTACTCTATTTTAATCTCAACATAATCATCACATTCTCCCTAACATAATCTTTGCTTCTTAAAGGAATCGCTACCCTTGATAAAGTGTTGCTACCTTTTCATAGAGTAATTGCTTCTCTTCATAAACTAAATGCTGCTCATTTAATTACTGCTCTATATTATGTAATCGCTGCCCCTTTCCTTTAATCCTTAATTGCTGCCCTTTTCAGAATTTACACATTGTTCTCTAATATAATTGTTGCTCTTATGAATTGCTGCATTAATAATCTGCCTTCAATATTATTTTATGTTTTATATTAATATGTTAATATATATATATATATAATATTATATTATAATAATTATAATTATAAGAATATTAATTTGTTAACATTTATATTTATATTTTTAATATTTATATTGTTATTTATTTTATTTATTTATGTGTATCTCAATGCTTTATGTTTTAGTGTTGTAATTTTTGGGGCATGACATTCTGCCCTTGCCAATATTGCTTGTCCTCAAGCAATAGGATTAGTGATGTTTGTCTTGATCATAGTATGAGGAAAATTCCTTATCTTATGTACTACTACTCCCCAATAACTCTCAACAACAAAACCGAGAGTTGGGGATTGCTACAACCTGTCATTTATTTCATTGCCTAGGCTATGATACAAATTCTTCATTACCTTCGCTCGAAAATATTGTGTTTGCATGTATGATTGCTGGGATGTTTATTTAGTGCATAAATGTTGCTAATGAAGAGGCTTTGAGTCTTTTCAACAATTCAAGAGATCTCAAGGATTGTGATTGTTGGGGGATATGCATGAGTAAAGTCAGAGGTGAATTTTCAGAAACCTTAGATTTTTCAGGCAACCTTTGGCAGTTTTCCACATATTAAGATGAGGATTAGAAGCATGACACATGTCTATGATCTTAATGGTGATGTTTATTGTTGGTCTTCTTTCCACTACCCCAAGTTGTCAAGCAAGGAACATTTGGTGATGCACTAAGTCAAATAGTTCTCTTTTCCCTAATTGCAATAGAAACCATATATGGAATAGCTATGTTATGTATAGTGGGTACAAGTATACCCTATGGTAATGCTGATCATAAAACAGGTACCTTGTATCTTAACACAATTTATGATCTTGACTATTCAATATTCCTAAAAGCTTGTCATAGTGAGCAATCATGTACAGTCATGTTCTGTACTTAGTTAGGTTTAATACTTGTTTTAGTCTTGATTTTGGGTTTACTTACCTCTCTTTGGCATACGTTGGTATTGGATAGATTTATTCCTATATCCATTTCTTGAAAGAGTCACCACCCCTCACAATATATGAGTCACCACCCTTCATGGCTGCCTTTTGAGAATAATACTTTACTTTCTAGTTGATTGATAGGTTTATTCCCTATTGAAGGTTTCTTTACAAGGAGATGATTCCTCTTTTTATCTCTTATTGTTGATGGATTCATAGTCTTTCACATTTGAAGGGCCACAACTTTTCACATTTGAAGTTACATCCTTTCACACATCATCACTATTCTTGAGAACCTAATTTAATTCTCTTGCAAAGTTACTTAAGGTTCTATTCTCAATAGGATTCTTCTAATGATGGTATGGATGTCTCTCTCAAGTGAAATGCTCTCCCCTTTATATCTCAAATTTGAGGGGGTCACACCTTTTTACTTCAATAGTTACAACTCTTCATTGTTGCAGTGGAAGACTAATAATAATTTAATTTTAAATAAGTTAATTTGTTAGTGCTTTTCAACCCAATAGGCATTTGATAGACAAAGCTTTTATAGTTTTGGGCTTTTCATAATAATTTTTTAAGCATAAAGTAATTATAGACACACATGGAGTAAACTTGTTGAAAGAAAAAACATAGATATACACAATACACGAAGTATACATATAAATACACGTAAGACACAAAGTGTGTGAATACACATAATACATGAAGTATACACAAGAAGCATAAAGTACACACAAGAAGCATGTGGATACACACAATACATGAAGTACACACATAAATACATGTGAGACACGAAGCATGAAGCATACACATGAATACATGAAGCATGCACTTAAATACATGTAAGTCATGAAGTATACACATGAATACACGCAAGTCACAAAGTATACACTTGAATACATGTAAGTCACAAAGTATACTCATGGATACACGTAAGTCGCAAAGTATACACATGAATACATGTAAGTCACGAAGCATACACATGAGTACACGTAAGTCACAAAGTATACACATGAATACATGTAAGTTGCATGAATACACGTAAGTCACGAGGTATACACATGAGTACACGTGTAAAATACCTTCCCGGATAGAGTGAAGTTTTTTGATTGTTTTCCAGTTTGATAGATATTCTATTTTATCAAACTTACAACAATAACAGAAACATATTGATTGATACAGCCAAGAATATGCATAAATAATACTGGCAAGCAATTCTATGTTATTTCTGATTTCATACAAGTCTGATTTAACAATACTCCATGCTTAGAAATTTATATGAGATCAATACATACCCAGAAATTATCTCAGGACTTAATGACAATGAGATTACAGTAGAGTGAACTATAGCCAATAGAACTATGCTCAGATAATGACTATTCCAACTTTTACAGAATGTTTCTTAATACTCATATACAGATTTTACATTCCACCCAGACTCACAAATTAATATCAGATTCGTATGACCTCCGAATGACCAGTTAAATGCAGATTAAGATGTCTAATATCACTGTGAAGTTACATTTTCCGAGTATATTTGTAACAGAAACTCCTACAGCGCCCAGAATGGCGACTACAATGAAAGTTCTAAGGTTACAGTGCTCCGATTAATAACAGCAAATACAATGAACCAGAAATGACCAAGAACCTGGTAATGCAATGTTGGTCTGACTGATAACAACAATATGAAACCGGGATAAAAGCTGGAATGTGTTGGGTGAAAATTATGTAATCAGCTTTTTCAATAGATTACACAACTAGGACTTCAGCCACAGCTATATGAGATATGAATTTCTCCTCTCAGAAAAGGGGAGGCGCCCTTCTTATTGCTGACGGAAGCGATGGTAAAACAAATAAAGTAATTACACAATGTACACGATACTTACGAAGTGGGGGGGGTGGGTGTTACATTCATTCTTCTCTCTTTTTTGAGAGAAGATGTCTACAATGCTTCACTGTTGGAAGTTCTCAATTCTTAATAACTTTAAACGATCAACTAGCAGTAATAGCAATACCTCTATCTTGTCAAAGCAAAGCATAGAGATACCAGAAGTAATTAACAATAAACAAGTAAAATAAAGGGGAAAGGTCACGAAGGCACAAAGTTGTTTCGTAGCTTTATCAATGGTGGATTTGTGATAGATGTCTTGTTTGTCGCATTAGAAGCACAAAGTCTTCTTAGATGCAGCAATTCCTCGAATAGCATGAACACTTACAAGCGCAAAGTCTTGTAGATTATCCAACCATAGTTAACCAAAACACAAATGTAAATCTAAGTAAAAGATGTAATACAAAGTTTACATGAATTGCTTAGAGTCTTTCAGATATCACTTACTAATTACCACCAAAAGAGATCAATTCACAAGATTATCGAATCCAACACAAAGTTTGGTTTGCAATCTTCTTCTTTATTGATCAAATTTTGTTCGCAAAGTATGAACACAAAGTTTCACAATTTGTTTCAAAAAGGGCAGCACTTCCTTGCAAAATACTAAAAGATCCTTAATACAATAGAAATCCCTCATATTTATAGAAAGAGGGATGAGCAAAATTAGGAAACTAACTTGAGAAAATTTAGGAAAGTTAGGTGAGCGATTCAAGGAGATCTCACCTAACTTTGACCAAAGTCAAAGTGTAATTTGTTTTCAAAAGATTACATCTCGAACTTGGTGCAATTACTATTTACAAAAAGACATAAAATGTCAGGAAATATTTACAAGATGCATAAAAGGATGCATCGAAAATGTCTAACACTGGAGATCAGGAACTTTCATGTTTCCTTGCTTTGGGCACGGAAGTCTTCGTATTTTTTTCCTGGTCTCCTGCACGAACTTCTCATCCGGACCAACGGTGTAATCCACAATGGTGTGAATTCTCGTGATCGATCTCATGGCAGATGAATGAACCTTCTTGCACCTGTCAAGATGCGTTTTCGGGTTATCTAATGTGAGCCTTGTATCACAAATGGCGTTCAGAGAGGCTTTTGAAAAGTTTGCGCTGTCAATCAACTTCATGATGGCTTCCTTGAAGATCATGGATATTTCTATGGCTGGTAGGAAGATATGATTTTCCTCAAGAAGTTGTCATGGGAACTCCTTGATACCTTTTTCAAGAATAACATGATGCCCTTCGACATCTTCCTGCACTTGGTGGAGATCTTTCGTAAGAGATTGAATCACTTGAATTCGGTGTTTCAAAGATTCTCTTACCTCAATGAACTTTTCTTTGTCGGGAATTACCCCGACTTCCACCAATTTTCTGAGCTTTACTTGCTTCATTTGTGACCATGACAGCAGGCACTTTTCCATATCTCTACGCTCTTGGGAAAGTACACTTTTTTCTTTATCAAGCTCTATGGTGAGCTTGGCCAACGAAGTAGTTTTCTCGTCCACAGCAATTATGATAGGAGATCTGTGTTCTATGATCTTCTCAACGAAATCATACAACACCCTGCCTTTGGAGGCAAACTTCTCAACTTTCTTGACAACTAGGTCCTCAATACTTACCACTGCCAGTGGTTGTGCATTAGTTGGAGATCTTGCAAGTCTCTTTACAACAGTGGCATAATGCTCTGCCCTCTGTTTGTACATATTGTGAGCTTGCTCCATTTTATCCAGTCTTCCAGCCAAGATATACAATGTCACTTGTGAATCTACTTTTGCACTTTCATTGGTAACCTTGCCAAGCTGGACTCTTGTTACTATGTAGTCCTCCATATTGACATCTCCTTCTTCTCATGGTGGTATGCCAATCTCCGCATACTTGTGGCTAGTCTTGTCAACGTTTAGCCTTGAGTATACTTTTTCCTTTTTCTTCCCTTTAGCCTTTGGAGGAACTATCTCTTCGAGGTCGAGCTCCTCTGGAGAGATCATTTGCTTTTTCCGCTTTGATACTTGAGATATCAGCCAAGGGGGAAGGAAGGAGGTGTGAACTTCTGGATTCACTGTCAACTAAGTCGTCATTGTCACCTCTGAAGTCATTGTCACCTTTGAAGTTACCATGGGTATCATGACAATAGGAGAAGTGTCTGTCATCATTGCTCCTGTAGACTGCACATTGAGTTGTTCACGCATTGACTCATTCATGAACCGATTGAATTCCGTTTCAGAAGTGATATCATACGTCGGTGAAGACAGGCTAGGAATGGATGATGGAGGACTTGACAGTATATCAACCGTATGAATGCTTGTCATCGAGGGAGTATCAAGCGGGGTTGATGTGGTAGGAATAGTGGATACCTCTACTACAGGAATGCATGTGGTAGGAATGGGTGATGAAGGAACAAGAGGTGGAGGAGTACTCGAATTTGGAGGGGTATGAGGAACACTGGAAATCACAGGTGATGACGTTCTGGGAATTTCCTCAACTACATTCTCAGGTGGAGACATAGTTCTTTCTTGATCATGCCTGGGTTCCTGTTGAGCACCCTCTTGTCTGTCCAATTCTGGTTCACCTTCGGAATCACCTTCAGATTCTTCTTCAGACTCTTGTCCACTTTCAAAAACTTCTTCTGCATCGGAGTCTCCTTCTTCTGAGTCTTCATCTTCAGCGGATTGGTCACTGGAAGTACCTTCTTCATCGGAATCTATCTCCTTTGAAACAACCTTTTTACCTTTAGAGCGAGATGGATCAGATTCCGTGGTTTCTCCTTCTGGGATGGCCTGGGTATCTTTCTTGCCAACAGTAAACTTGATCTTGGGACCTCTTCGTGAAGAAGTGGGAACAACTGCTGATTTATTTTTCATGTGGAGTTCTTGCTGTCGGCGAGCTTTTGCTTCGGATTCTTCTCCTTCCGAATCTGTTCTGAAACTTTTCATTTCAAAACCATGCTTATGTAACCATTCTGCAGTATTGGATAGGATTGGCGCCAATCTCTCTCTCATTCTAGTACTTTCTTTCCTAGACCACTGAATTGTGGGCAACGGCCTTTTAGAAACCTCTTGTTCATCATAGACAACATTCATGATATTGCCAGGATCTGTAAAATCCTCTGGTAGGTCAGCAATATCAAGGTCTCTGATCTGCTGCATGGTCAACCTGCAATAATCCATTTTGCGAATGGCTTCTTCATCTCTGCAATCAGCCCAAATATCTTCAAAACGGTACTTGTGATGATGACCCTTTTGCAATTGCCTTCTGACATCCCGGTAATCAAAATCAAACCTATACCTGTAGGTTCTGATTGTCATGATTTGCATCTCAGCATAAACAGATTTGGATTTTTGTACAGTTGGGATAGTATATCTGCCGATTGTCAGTGGGAACTTGAATCCACGCTTGTGATTATTTCTTTGTTCTTTATGCACTGAAATCAGTGTTCTGCACATCTCCATGAGAACCCACTTGTCTGAAGGATATCGTGGCAGCATGTAAGGGCAACTAGTGTAGCACCCTACTTTCAAATAAGTAAATGTTAGGAATTGTAGAAATAAGCATCCAACTTTACTTACCGCCTTATAGGCCTCATCAGATACCCTTCTCCTCTCGAGAGTTGGATCAAAATTGAAAAGCAAAGGTGCGAAGAAAGCATCAATAACCCGCCTGAAATGATGGAAGATTTCCTTCAATTGCAATTGATAGAAGAATTTATACACAGGTACCAGCATCCGATTCCCTTTTGTGGATAGACATGGAAATTTCCTCATGACAGCTGCTGCATACATCAAATAAGAAGTCATATAGAATTTTAATGTAGAAGGTGCATTGATCAATTGCTCATGTATTTCATCGCTGATCTGTTTGCCCCAGTCAATGTGAAATTTGTGTCTTATAATCCTGATGTATTCATACATCCAATCATGAAAAGTGGATGATTCAGGCAAGCCGTTCACTCTGCTTAAAAATGTGATCATATCTTTGACATCATCTTTGAAATCACTTCGCAGGAGTCCCTTTGGCCATCTGGAAACAATTTTTCTAGGCTTCTTCAACCGTTGGCTATTTATTAGGTGTTTAGCCTTGTTGGGATCAACGTCAAAGACTTCTTGTGCTTTTTGTATCGAGATGTCAATGTACTTCTCCATTTGAGGAACTTTAAACACAATATCAAAGAAGTCAAGGTCGAGTCTTAAAATCTCGTGCCCAGAAGAATCAATCACACTTCTGCTTTCCTTGATGTAGTGGGATGCCACTTGAAGGACAAATTTCGTATTGTGTGCAGCAGTAGGGAACATAGCTACCAAATGCAGGTTACTGTGTACAATTGCTCTCATCGGATCAGGAAGAGGCTTCTTCTTAGTTTTCTCTGCAAAATCAACCAAGTCTTGATGACCAACCTCCGTGTCTTTTATTTCTTCCACCTTGGAGACCACTACAATTGGCAGATAGACACCTTGATACTTATATTTCATTTTGCCTTTTGCTTTTGAAGAAGACAGAGGTTTTCTGGAAGTCATCTGAGAGCAACTGAATCTTTGATCGATCAACTTTGAGGATATTGAAAAGAGACTGCAAGATGTGGAGTCAGAACAAACGTTAGTCGTTAAACAACATGGGAATGCGTGAGGTGAGTAATGATGATGAGCAAGCGTGGAGCGGATGACAAGGCACACAAAACGATGCACAATGTGGAAGGAGTGAGGTTCGGGACGAAACTGGCAAGTTTGAAGTGTTTCAGGGAAAAACTGTGAAAAGTGTAAGGGTGCTGAAAATCAGTGCCCTTGCATTTTGAGGAAGCTGACTTTGGTGCAGGGGCACTGAAAATCAGCGCTCCTGCACTTCTTAGTGTTAGGGAATTTCTCATGATGTTAGGGCACACTTTTTTAGCGCTTCTGCATTTGGGGACAACAACTTGGTGTTATGGCGCAGAATTTTAGCGCTACTGCATTTTGTGGCATGGAGATTTACGTGATGCAAGGTTGAATGAAAAGTGCACCATTGTTTAGGAGTAGAACTCAGTAGTAAAAATGAGTTTCTCATATGAAGAACCCATGTGCATCAACTTCTATAAGGAAAGAGAAGAAGATAGAGATAGAAGGGAGGAACGCACAAACCAAAACCCCTTCATGATGACAAACAAGAAACCGACCAAAAGAAGAAAGCCACAAATGCGTGATGAAGAGAAGAGGAACAAACGCAATGGAATGAAGAGAACTCATGCGCGGGAATGAGAAAGAGCATGAGGAAAACACGTTTTTGGAGAACACAAAAACGTGACAACTAAAAACATTTTTACAAATCATAATAAGTTTAAAATGCACTCATAAAAGGAAGGGACGAAGGGAGAAAATAAGAAACCATACCTGAAACAAGAAATGGAAACCCTAGCTCGACCAAGAAGGAGCTCTTACAAAAAACACGTTTTTGGAGGAGGTAGATGCGCGCCCAGCAAAGAGGAATGAAGTTGAAGATCACAAACAATGAAAATGAAACAATAAAATCACTTTTAAGTGAATGGGAAACACAAAAAACCTAACTCAAGTCGCTCAATTAATTGAGGCATAAAAAGTGGCACGATAAGCGAAAAATGCAAATAACATGAAGAAGTGCGCCTGAGCCAAAAATTGGCCAAGTCTGGCAACCATGTGTAAGAGCGCACTTTTTTAGTGCTTCTGTATATTTTGGCAAATCACTTTAGTGCAGGGGCGCTGATTTTTGGCACCCTTGCACTTTCAACACTTAGTCAATTTTTTGGCTTGTGAGCAGGAGCACACTTTTTGAGTGCAATTGCATATTTCACAATTTAACTAAGTATGAACAGTGAGACTTCGCGAAGGAGCTTGTTTCAAAGGTCTTCACGAGGCGAACATAGGGGGATGCTCAAATTGACTGTTTGAGGCTTTGGAATGCATTTCAAGGTGGCTTGAAAATCACCTCATTTTGCGTGCTTGAACTTCATGAACCTAGGAAATGGACAAGTTTCGTAGGGGGGTTATCCGTGGAACGAGCGCTGCTAGATTCTGTGATAACCGAATGTGAAGTCGCCAATGATAGATAACAACTCGTAGTTGCTAGTGGTCTGCTCAGGACTTCCAAACATCAACACGTCCCCCTTAAGAACATGAATAATAGCTGCGTGCTATCTCAGATGGCCACATACATAACTGGGAGATTGAAACGCCTTTAAAGGAGTGACTTAAGATTGATAAGAAAGCTTAGGAACTGCTGATATGAGTTGCCCCTATCTCCAGATGAACACGTCCTCTAGAATGATTTTCAGATTGTCTCAGATTGCATAGGAGCTACAAATGGGGTTCGCTTCTCTCATTCAATGACCACGCCTTCCACTAGAGTTTAATAACTCTCAAAACCCTTCACGTCTTTGCTCAGAATGTGCAACTGACTCAGTGCCTGAGGTTCTTAGAAGCAGCTCAAACTCTAGTAAATGCAAGCTCTCTAAACTAAAAATACTAACTGAAGTATTGAATCTCAGTGTGGGATATCGCCATGAAGTCCTAATGATAAATACCCATTTAGACCTCAAACCTTTACTTGTCCAGATCTGGAAATATTGCTTTTCTCTAATTTTGTCTCTGAAAGAGACTAACAAAATTGCATTAACGCTTCGGTAGAAGACTTGAGTGATCTCCTCAACGAACCAGCTAGGGTAGGATTTTTTCACCACTGAAACTGGATGCCCTAGGGTTTCTTATCCCCAAGACCTAGAAGCTTCGAAAGCTCTCCAAGATGAAAAATGAGAAATAAACAAGCATGAATGAAAATGAGTCTCCAAAACACCTTTTATATTTCTCACTTTAATTTCCCGCTCAAATAATATAAAGTGACTTTATAAAGTTATCTTTTAATATTTCACTTAAAGTCACTTTATGAAATATTTAATTAATCACTTAACATTACCGTTTTAACTTTTGCTTTTCCCGCTAGGTAATATTAAATAATTGAATAAATGAATTCCCTTATTTCGCCTTAAGCCTTCGGGAATAAAAAGGCTAAACTCGCATGCTGGGTGATCATAGAGAAGGGGACATTACAACATGCAAGTCACAAAGTATTTACATGAATACACGTAAGTTGCAAAGTATACACTTGAATACATGTAAGTCAATTTGTCTGCAGGTTGGCAGGATTAAGGCTCTGATACCAATTATAATGTCCCCATTTTGGATATACTTAGATTTTGCCTTAAAATCACAAGTTTAATGTAGTTAGGGTTATAACTTACAAATTAAATTCTTTAAGTAACATAAATCTTGGTTTAAGTCCTACAATCATGTTAGATAATGTTGGAATATAATTCATATGATCGAACATATATAAATATTTGAACCATGTAAATTCATAACTATTAAACTACACCATATCCATAATGCATAATGGGAGTTTAATCATAATATAAATTGGATAAGAAACATGATAAGTCCGCTTGAAGCTATCCTAGCTAAGCCCAAGAGTGCACAATGTCAAAACTAAGGCAACTCACCCCTTGGCCCCAAGTGGTAGGAACATCCAAGCTAAGACAATTCCACCCTTGGGGTGACCTACTTAGTTGGTAAACTTGTATCTTCATTCCCTATCCATGCTGCCTTATCCATCCTCCTTATGATTGAGACTTCTTGAATCCATCCTAACAACCAGTCATAGTTTGGCTTGATAGGAAAGCCTTGAAAAGGGTGCCTGTAAACTATTCAACCCATCTAAGCTCAAAAGTGTGCAGCGTCCAAACTAAGACAACTCGCCACTTGGCCCGAAGCGGATGTCCAGACTAAGACAATTCCACCCTTGCGGTGGCCTACTTAGCATGGGAGAGCCCACAAACTGCATCTCCCTAACTTGCTTCCTTCAACCTTACATTTGATTGATTATAGGATAAAGACATATATATATCATAGTTACTGCTGTAATAGATTAATACTTAGACTATATTCTTTAAAATGAATATATATATATATATATATATATATATTAATCTATTACTTAGATTATATTCTTTAAAATGAATATATATATATATATATATATTCATTTTAAAAATACTAATCTAAGTAATAGATAATATATATATTAAATCTATTACTTAGATTATATTCTTTTAAAATGAATATATATATATATATATTCATTTTAAAGAATAATCTAATAATAGATTATATATATATATATATATATATATATATATATATATATATATATATATATATATATATATATATATATATATATATATATATATATATATATATTCATTTTAAAGAATATAGTCTAAGTATTAATCTATTACAGCAGTAACTATGAGTAACTATGACTTATGCATGTGAAAGAATATAATATTTGTTAGATTCATTATCGAAAACTTACTTCCCTTATTGATTTATCATTTATCTTCATTTATCTCTCCTTGAGCCAACTTCTTCCCACATATTTCTTCTTCGAAATCTGAGTATATTGCTGCTATGCTCCAGAAATACTCCTATTTCTTTGCTGTTCATATATCTGCCTTAAAATCTCATTATATTCCCTTCTATATATTTCTGCTCTATTCATATTCATTCTTCATTATTCACATGTCTTTATTTCTACCCTAGATCTGCCTATCCTCCTTTCTCCTTACGAAATGATCTTCATTTTATACCTTATATCTCCTAAGAGACATAACCCTTTACAACTGTGCTGCCTTTTGATAACTTAATTCTACTCTATTTTAATCTCAACATAATCACCACATTCTCCCTAACATAATCTTTGCTTCTTAAAGGGATCACTACCCTTCATAAAATGTTGCTACATTTTCATAGAGTAATCGCTCCTCTTCATAAACTAAATGCTGCCCATTTAATTACTGCTCTATATTATGTAATCTCTGCCCCTTTACTTTAATCCTTAATTGCTGCCCTTTTCAGAATATACAGATTGTTCTTTAATATAATTGTTGCTCTTATGAATTGCTGCATTAATAATCTGCCTTCAATATTATTTTATGTTTTATATTAATATGTTAATATATTTTTATATTATATATCTATAAATATTTATAATATTATATTATAATAATATTAATTTGTTAACATTTATATTTATATTTTTAATACTTATATTGTTATTTATTTTTATTTTTTTATGTGTATCTTAATGCTTTATATTTTAGTGTTGTAATTTCGAGGGCATGAAAGCCATTTCCATAACCATTGCTTTGGATATTGTCTGCTTCATGGCAGCGGAAAGAGCCTTCCATCAAAGTTGCTTCTGCCTGAAAGGATTTACTTCTCTTCTGATGGGAATTACAGGAGACAATCCCTCTGGGATGAAGATTCTCAGGTATTCATATATGCAAGCAAAGGTACTCTAACAAAAGTCAGAATATGATGCAAATGGGAAAGCTGATACCCCTGAGGCATTAGTTATTTTGTAGTCCATTCTTGCGAAGTTGAATTCTTCAAACCACTCGATCGAGTTGCAAACTCGATTTCTGTAATGCCGTAGGTGATCTTTTCTCACCTGAAAATATCCTTTGACCGGCTCGTCGATCATCTCTAGATCGCCTTTAACACATAGGAGTTTGATTCCCATGTCTTTGGCATCTTTGAGGCCTAACAAAAGCGCCTCCTTCTTAGCTTTAGTGAATTTCAATTGCACAGATGGGTGCAACTGTCTTTTAGGGGAGACGACCATTTTCCCTACTTTTGAACTTGTATTTGAACAACCTCCATCGACTTGTATTGTCCATGACCTCGTATCGTCTGTCAGTTTCTTTTTAGAACAAGCAATGTTCTGGTCTTTAGTTTCTATCTCTGATAGAGTCACACAATTACCAGGACCCATTTCAGGCTTTTCTTTTGATGGAACAAATGACTTGAGCACAACCTGCTTCTTTACATCCTTGAGAATCTGATCTAGTTGTTTTGGATGATCCTAAAGGTATTCTAGTTGAGAGATTTGTACCTTGGTCTTCATCATGGAAGTTACGATGTCAAAATTTGCTGAAGACGGATCTTGAGCAATTGGCATAGCGTTCTTCTGTGAAGATCTAGGATTGGAAGTGGAAGGCACTTCTTTACCCTTTTTGTTTGATTTCCGTCTTTCTGCTTCTTTCCGTGCCTTGAAGTGCTGAGCACGTGTGAAGACAGGAAATGAAACATTTTCATGATTCACCGCAAGAGCGTACTGACGGTATGCTTTTTGTTTTTCTTTAATAACGGGTTCAAAGTATCTCGTTGCGAAGTTGCCATCAAAGTTGTCCATCTGTGGTAAGACAACGTTTGAACTTGGTGTTGGTACAAAACTAGAATTGGGAGTAGCTTTAGTGTATCCCATGATTTGGATCATTCTCAAATTCTCAAGACATGTGTATCCAGTATGTGCATTAGTGTCGTGGAAAGAACAAAATACTGCACTGTGTGTAGCTTCAATCATTGGTCTTGATGGAAATGTTGGCAACCGTGGTTGAAGATTGTCTCTCTTTGGCTGGTACGATTGCTGAGCTAGAGATTTGATAGAATCTGTTTTCATCAAGCCGGAAGTGATCATATTATCCTCCAACTTTATGGCGTGTTCTTGCACACTCTTCAACTTCGTTTCTTTTGTGATCTTGAGGAAGAAGGCTATCTCTGATGGAAGAGAATTTATGAAACAACTCATCAGAATCTCCGGTGATGGATCGAGTGTAGAAGAAAGTCTTATAACAAGACGATTAAATCTTGCTACAAATTCCCTCATGTATTTGTTGTGTTCCATCTTTGAATTTGGAAGCTAGGAAAACCACATATGATTGTCTTCAATGGGCTTGAATCTCGCCAAAAATTTCTTGCTCATAGTTTCCCAGCTTGTAATAATGCCTAGCTTCAGATGGTTGAACCAGTCGGCAACATTCCTAGCAAGAGTCTCCACAAAGAGACACATTGCGATGTCTTCATGTGCTACGTGCAAGACGGCACAAGCCATTGTGAACGCAACAAAATGTTCATCTGGGTGTTGACTTCCATTGCCGTGAAATCGGGGAAAGTGCTTCCTTGACCCTTTAGGTAATTCCTAATTTACCTCAAAAGCCGAAGGTCCAATGACATTACCCTAGGGTAATGAAAGTGGACACCTCTGATTTCTATCATCATTGCTAGCATTATTGTTGTTACCATCCATTGCTTGTGTGGAACATGCAATAGGATGCCAGAGGATCATTCTTGTGTCATAAAGCATTAGCTTTTCTGGAAGTTTTGTGCCTCGTTGCCCCACGGTGGGCGTGAGAAAACTGTTGGCGTTTCAATTAGCACCTCTGGAGTGCTTATTGGAAATAGACAGCTATGCACAATGTGTAGTAATTGCTCTTCAAATTCGGAGGGGAAGCTCCCTCTTTTTGCTGATGTTTGCATAAAAAGTAAAGTAAACTAATGTTCCTATCTTTTTACTCAGCAGCAGGGTACAAGGGTGCATAAAGCACAATGCGTTGCAGCTAAGGTTTTCTCTGGTTTCTGCAGATCTTAACTACAACTAAGCTAACTTTTAATCTATCCTATCTCCTCAAGATAAACAAAGCAAGAGGGGCATAGGAGAGGGAATGGAATGTTTCGATCACTTAGATGAACTATCTCTCAGAATGCATCCGAAGGCTTTGAACTTCTAAATTTATGCCGAAATAGAATTCATGCAAGCAATCATCAAACGCTAGGCTAGATCTTAGGATTTCCAAGGAGGCACAGTGCTCTTTCTGAGGTGTAGACTGAAATGTAGACTACTAGAAACAACATAGAATGATAATCTTACTCTCTAAATTTCCAAGGAGGTGCAGTGCTCTTTCTGAGGTGTAGATCGAAAGACAGATTATTAAGAATTGTTGACGTGGTTTTTGAGACCGCACCAACACAGAACAAAGTTTCCCAACGGATACTCTATCCTCTCTTGAACAAAGTATTCAGCATGCTAAGATTGCGAGTGAGTTCATGCTTTCAACTCCAAGGTTCCTTTAATGTGAATAGACTCAGTTGGCTGATGTGTATTGTTGTGTTCTTACGAGGGGACTTACACAATTGTTCAAACTTCTTGCAGTTAACAGTCAGTGTATGATTTGAAGGGGATTCTTGCGCGTATGATTTGGCAATGTAGTACGTTTTCCTAAAGCTAATCGGAAATATGCAGAAAGTAAAAAGTATAGGGCCTAAGAAACTTATACTCTATTCTAAATGCAGGATATGTGGAACTCTGTTTCGGCAGACTTCAACCAAATTTCACCTAGCCTCACGTCGGACAGCTTCAGCAAAATTGGTGCAATTTTCAAGGGGATAGCAAAGGATGTTCAGATTATAACTTAGCATACATACACCATCAAAACGACGCATATAGGTATACAAATCACAATCGAAGTTAGAATTGAGATAATTTCCAGTCGACCACACAAGGTGAACTTATCATCAACAAGACGCTAGTGGTATGGAATGAAAGAAGCTACCTCAACAAAAAAAATGCCACATATCAAAGTAAACTAATTGCATGAAGTTAAGCTACTTGGATCCAAAAGGAAGAAGAGACCTTGCTAGCTATTCATGACAAAGAAGAATTCCACCGTCAATGAAAAGATCTATTATCATGAAAGTGTTACACAATAATCTCCACAAAAGTTTTCAAAGGGAAAACTTTCTTTCTTCTCCACACTATGCTAAGCAAAATGATCTACTATGCTCTAATCTCTAGCCTCTAAGCACTAACTCAATTTTGACTCTGATCTAATGAATTACAAATGAGGGGGACTCCCCCTTTATATAGTTAGCCAAGTCCCAAAAGACGGCTAGGGTTACAATCAATAGAGTGGCTAGAATCGTGCCACCTCAGCCCTAACCCTAAAAACTGCCAGAATAGGGAGTGGTACATTAAATGAATCAAAGATTCCCACTCACTCCCAAAAATAGTAAAAGACAATAGAATTCCCACAATCAGTCTTCTAAGTCCTGTCGTCCGGCCGATCTTTGCGTTCACATGGATTCTCCTTCTCCACAGCTCTGAACATGTCCCCATTTTGGCCATACGCTCTTCTTTGATTCATCAGTCTATTCCGGAACCTGTAGACTGGAATGAGGTGAAATTAGGGTTTCTTGGCTTGGAGTTTTGTGGCATTTCATGTTATTTACTATTTTTAGTAAATGCTAGTTGTGGCAGTTGCAGTTGTCCATTCTTAGTCCTTCTCAGTTGGAGCAGTTGTTATTATGGCTTGGTCTTCAGAGAGCTTTATTTGGTGAAAAATATTTAATTAAAGGCATTATGTTTTAATTCACTGTTGACACCCCCTTGGCCTAAGGAGATAACTTAAGTTGTTTTTAAAAGTGGGGCCATGAAGGGTATGCCTTCATAAAGAGCTTTATTAATTTTATTAAGAACTTTATTCCTTGAGCAAAAGTGGACGCCACTTTTATATTATTTGAATAAAGTGAAATTCCTGGAGGCTTTTGGGATGCCACTTGAGAAGTTGATTGGTCTTTGGGAATGGGAAAGGTCTCTTGTGTCTTTTGAGCTGCTTCTCAGGCAATTGAAGAGTTTTGGTGAGCTCTTATTTATTGAAGGCTTTTGCTCCAGCTTTTGGAGTCATGAAAATTATGCTAAAGTTATGCTGTCGAAATGACAATTGATAAATTGCTTCGAGGAAGTCTACCTCCTAGCCTCTCATCCAATTTCGTGTTTGCAATATAACACCTAGTTGGCTACATTGCTGCTTCTCAACTTCAGACTAGCAGATTGAGCATCAAAGATTGAAGATTTTGGAGTTTTTTCACAGTTCTGGTTTCCTGGTTTTTACATAGCTGAATCTGATTTTTGTTCATATCTTTTGGAGTGAATTTTTATATGTTCTGGGTATTTTGGCAATCCATCTATTGACTCAAGGCGCCACTTTCCACAAAGTATTGGAATTTAATTCCAAGTGTTTATTTTTATCTTGCAAAATTGATTTCTTGAGGAGGCCGTACCATTTTGATGGGCATTGGGATGCGTGCTAAATAAATGGGAGTCTTTCTGGATGGTTTCTGATTTGCATCTTGGGCGCCCCTCTTCTAGAAAACATCTGCAACTGATTTCACATCATTCGGAGGTAAATTGATCAACTTATGAGCATTTTTATGATTTCACAGTTTGCTGGTTGAATTTCCAGAATTCTGATTTTTATATCAGATTGTTGCAACTTCCAGTTTATGATCATTTACTTCAGTTTTTGAGAGTTATATCATTGTAAAAGTTCATGCTAATATCTAAGGTTCATTCCTTATCAATGTAATTTGTAATTTGCAGAGTTTACCTTGTAAGGTTGAGATTAAGCATTACTAATCCAACCAATCTTTAGTTCTGCAATTACTTTTCTGTTCTATCATTAAATTACCCCTGGATGGTTTACCGCCAGTGTGGACAAACTGTTTTGTAACTCTCTTATACCCACTTCAAAGTGGTGAATCCCCACAGCATTGTGGATGCCCGCCGCAGCGGATGAATTGCTTTAATTTGTAATCTTTTCCCCCCACTGTTTGGTGGTAGCGTGGAATTGTTTCTCATGGCTGGTTATCCGCCTAATAGTTTATAATTTCAATTTCTTAGACTCCGTCATATGTTAGCACCTCGCCCTCAGTGGGATCTTGAGTGCACATTCTTGACGTTGAGTAGTTCTTCCATTCAAGTTCAGTTTCTTCAGTTCAAGTTCAGTATCTTCCATTCAAGTTCAGATTTTTAATTTGGGGCTAACGCTAATCCAATCATCTATTGCTGGTTATCTTGTGTTAATTCTTCGAAAATTTGGTTAGCATATTTCAGTGGTATCAGAGCAGAAGACCCTGCCATCCTGTGGCAAATTTGCAGTTGTGTATCAGATGAGTGACAGAGATCTCCGGTACTACACCGATAGTCAGAGCAGATTTTAGTTCAGCTCCTTGGGGTATCCAGAAGTTGGCAGTTAGGCATGGCTAATGAAGAAGAAATGAAGTTGGCAGAGACTCTCTTTATGGCTGGAAAGAGACTTGGTAAAAAATTTCAGTCAAGAGAAGATGAACAAAACATTCTTCATTTGTTAGAACAATGTTTGAGACAAGTGAAGCAATCACCTTCAGAGAAAATGGAGTTGGCACTAGCTCCTACAGTGAATTTTTTGAATCAGCCCTATTGGTTGGGGCATCCTGATGAAGAAACCAAGCTACTGATTTCTTCCTGTTTCATGGAGATAATAAGAATTGTAATTCCCCAATTGCCCTATGATGTCGAAACTATGAAGACCATATTAAATATGATAGTGGAAAGTTTTCAAGACCTTGATGAAATTGATAGCAATCAGTACTCCAGAAGAGCTACTATATTGAAGATGTTTTCTGAACTCAAAACAAGTATTTTGCTGGTTGAATTGGGTATGCAAGATCAAATATATTATTTGATCCATTACCTCTTCATTTCAACTTGGAGTGAACAAGAAGAGGATGTAGTTGCAGCAATGAGAAACATTTTAATTTTAACTATCAATGAGATGGATGACATTCCAAAATCCGTCTTAACTTATCTATTAAACATTCATGAACAAGAAGGAAATAATTCCTCTACTGCTGGTATGTTGATAAGAGATTTGTTCATTCAGTGTGATAGAAAATTGAAGCCACACTTGAGGAAGATAGAGCAGAAAAATGAGGTAGTCATTAATGCAGAAGTCAGAAATAAAACGTTGTTTCTCAATGATTGTAAGGCTGTTTCTCAAGAAGTACCTATTGATATGCAGTTGTCCGCACATGCTAAGGGTGAGTGCAGGGAGGCAACATCAATTTTGAATACATATGAAGAACTTATGACAAGTGACCAAGAAGATTTCTTTGGTATGTATGTGGATGCTAATGATAAAATCAGCAACACATCTTTTCATGATGGGTTTGTTGAAGATAAAAATGATAAATTAATCAAAGCAGCCAGCTTTGATGACTCTTATTTCCAGTATGATGATAGTGGTGAAGGCGGTAGTGAGCTTGATCATCAAACTAAGCTCTTGGAGGAAGTTACTGATGAAGATTTCAGTTTGAATGGAATGAGGAGTGACTCATTCAATGAGTCAACAATCCAAGAGGAGCATGGAGATCTTGTTCCTGTTGATCATTACAATCAACCCTTTTGCATTTGGGATCCTGGTGAGATGGCACCAAGGTATGTTAAAGAACTTGAGTGGGATAAATTTCCCTTTGATCCTGATAAAGTTCAAAATTCATTTTGTATTGCAAGCTATGAAGTCATTGGAGAAGACGTTGTCTTTGATGAAGAAGCTTGTTTGGCAAAGCTCCATAAAGATTCCTTTGAGGAAGCTGATTTTGAGAATCAAGTCAAAGAAAATAAATCAGAAAAATTGATTTTTGATGAGCAAAGCTTCTTTGCTGATTTTGATCATGGTCCTAAAGAGCTGCAAGTTTTGAAGGATAACTTAATGGTTTCAGAAGAGAAAATTGTTAAAGCATTATCAAGATTTGATAGCACACACAATTTTGTTGAAGAACTCTACTGGAAGTCACAGTTTGAAGAGAGACAAAATGGAGTTAAAGGAGTCACTCTTTCCAAGTTGCAAACTACCAAAGAAGCATTGGAATCATTAAAGATAGATTATTTGCATTTACTGTCAGATAGGGATAATGCCATTAAGTTTGCAGAAGAGACCTATGATGCCTACCAAGAGAAGGAGAAAGAAGTTGATCGTCTTTACCTTGATCTTTCCTTAGCTCATCACTCTTTATGCAAGGGAGAAAATCAAATTCCTATTGCAGCCACACTTGAAGGACAAGAAGCTGATACAAGGATTATGGAGATCAAGCAAATAGTTGAAGGCATTAATGAACTCCATAATGATGAAACCTTGCTTAATTTTAAAGAGATTCATGAAGATGATGGTAATTGGAAGGTAAATCAAGAGTGTGAACTCTTGAGTTGGGAAGAGAACTTGCCTCAAGAAGGGATAGCTTGCAGCCATGAGCTTAAATCAACAAAGTGCATGTTAGCAAATGTTCAGTTGGGTGTAATGGAGGTAGGAGACCAGCTAGTTGATTTCAAACTTCTCAGAGAATGTAGGGACGAGATATATTCTGTGATTGATAATCCTCCAAGCTTGTTTGTAAGTGAATGCATAAGAGGTTTAGAGAATTCAGTCTCCATATGGGAAGTGTTGATTCATGACGACTTCCCCATCTTTGACACCAAGGTGTTAAAACATGTTTTGGTAAGACATATTGTTTACATGCCTGACAGTTTATCCTTTGGATTGAGTAATGCTCACACTATCTTGTCTTGGGAGAAGGATTTGAAGACGATGTTTGTTTCAGGCTCCCTTGTTTTTGAAGCTTTCTTGGATAGACTTCAATGGTTTACCAAAGAAGTCAATAATTTTCTGGGTGTGCAATTGGAGTTGATTGGTACTCAGAAATTTGTTGTGAAAAATCTTTTGGGGTATGGTAGGAAGGTTCATTGGAGGGATAAGGATCAAACTTTCAAAATTAATGGTGTTTTCTCCTTTCTTATCAGCCACTTGATGATTCCATTTGTTTATCAACAAATGGATTGGAGAGAAATTTTGAGCAAAGAATGGTTCTTTGCTGTAATGGAACTCTTAGAGTGGGTGTTTCCACCCTTGTGTTCGAGCAATTTGGTCAAGATGAATGTGGATTTTCAATATTGCAGCAGTTGTTCCTACTCTTGTTTGCAGATTTCTTTGAACTCTAATGTTGAGTCTTTCATTCTTGATTTGGTGGTAGCTGCTGGTCACTCCATTGCAACAGCAACAAGCGAAGATTCTAGACTTATTACTCATAAAGTTTGGGAGAAAGTTGAACCTAAACAAATTATTTACTTTCTTAACAATCTATCTCTTGAGTTGAGTGATGTTTTGGCCCATCCTAGTCCTTTGAGGGAATGGGAATTAAGAACAACTTTTGTTGTGCGCTCCATTAATGTTGATGTTTTCATGAGTGGGCTACATGGGTTTATCAAAGAAGACTCTAAATTCTTGAGTTTGCATTTTGCCTTGATTAGTACTTGGAGAAGTGTTGTGTACTATTTCAGATGCATTGGAAAACATTTTCAGTCGAGTATCCATGTTTGGAATTCTCAATATGGCTTGATGGAGATTGTTACAACTAGAAAGAGAAATCTTTGGAGAGATAAGAATTTAATTTTCAGATCCTCCGATGATGTCCTCATCTTCGCCAATCATTTGAAGGTTCTTTTTGCTCATCAACTGGTGAATTGGAGAGATATTTCGAACAAAGGATGGTTTAATGTTGGTTTGGAGTCTCTTGAGAAGATGTTTTCAGCCTTGGTCAATTGTTCTATTATGGACGCTGATTTTCAGTATTGCAGCAACTGTTCAGTTCATTGCATGATGATTTTCTTAAAAGATTTTGAGAGGTTCATTTCAGTTTTCATAGGCAGCTGGTACATTCATTCTTCCTCTTCTCAATCTTTTTTCAGTAATGGTTTATGGCCTCAAAAGTGGGAAGTGATGCTCCATAGTGATTTGGACCAGATTTGGATAGTGTTTAAGTTCCTTTCCAGTGATTTAATCTATACAATTTCTTGCACTAGTGTTTGGGGCAGCGAACCCTTGCTTGTTTGGGTTCAACTATTTGAGACTTTTGAGATTTTAGTGGGAGTTTTCATAAATTTTCTTGCATATATTAGAATTATTCAGAAGAGGCATTATACATCCTTGAGGAGCTTTGATGATGCGGCTGTTATGAACATGCAAAGGGCTGTTTATTCTTTTACAAATAGCTATGATGGAGTTACCTTTGTTGATGTGATATGTTTTGACGCTTTGAGCAGTGATGTTGATGAGAATATATTTGAGTTGTTTAGAGTAATCTTCTTTATTCTCAGGATGGTGATTGACATTAACATCGCAGATGTTAATTCCTCAGAGTTTATTGGGCAGGAGATGCTGCTACATTTTGATTCCATTCCTTCCATGTTTTTCAGTTTGAATTTTAGGCATGTTATCTCCTTGAGGTTGCAGGGATGGTTTGTGCAGTTCTGGTGCAGTGATTTCATTTGTGTGATCAGAGTAGAGCAGCATCAGCATGATGGAACCTTTCCGAGATGGACTTGGGACCCCGGGATCCTACATGTTTGGTGGGATCAGTTTGGAGTGTTGTGGCATTGCTTGAGGACAAGCAATTTTGGGAAGGGCGGACTGTAATGTCCCCATTTTGGCCATACGCTCTTCTTTGATTCATCAGTCTATTCCGGAACCCGTAGACTGGAATGAGGTGAAATTAGGGTTTCTTGGCTTGGAGTTTTGTGGCATTTCATGTTATTTACTATTTTTAGTAAATGCTAGTTGTGGCAGTTGCAGTTGTCCATTCTTAGTCCTTCTCAGTTGGAGCAGTTGTTATTATATTGGCTTGGTCTTCAGAGAGCTTTATTTGGTGAAAAATATTTAATTAAAGGCATTATGTTTTAATTCACTGTTGACACCCCCTTGGCCTAAGGAGATAACTTAAGTTGTTTTTAAAAGTGGGGCCATGAAGGGTATGCCTTCATAAAGAGCTTTATTAATTTTATTAAGAACTTTATTCCTTGAGCAAAAGTGGACGCCACTTTTATATTATTTGAATAAAGTGAAATTCTTGGAGGCTTTTGGGACGCCACTTGAGAAGTTGATTGGTCTTTGGGAATGGGAAAGGTCTCTTGTGTCTTTTGAGCTGCTTCTCAGGCAATTGAAGAGTTTTGGTGAGCTCTTATTTATTGAAGGCTTTTGCTCCAGCATTTCATCTATGAAAATTATGCTAAAGTTATGCTGTCGAAATGACAATTGACATATTGCTTCGAGGATGTCTACCTCCTAGCCTTTTCATCCAATTTCGTGTTTGCAATATAACACCTAGTTGGTTACATTGCTGCTTCTCAACTTCAGACTAGCAGATTGAGCATCAAAGATTGAAGATTTTGGAGTTTTTTCACAGTTCTGGTTTCCTGGTTTTTACATAGCTGAATCTGATTTTTGTTCATATCTTTTGGAGTGAATTTTTATATGTTCTGGGTATTTTGGCAATCCATCTATTGACTCAAGGCGCCACTTTCCACAAAGTATTGGAATTTAATTCCAAGTGTTTATTTTTATCTTGCAAAATCGATTTCTTGAGGAGGCCGTACCATTTTGATGGGCATTGGGATGCGTGCTAAATAAATGGGAGTCTTTCTGGATGGTTTCTGATTTGCATCTTGGGCGCCCCTCTTCTAGAAAACATCTGCAACTGATTTCACATCATTCGGAGGTAAATTGATCAACTTATGAGCATTTTTATGATTTCACAGTTTGCTGGTTGAATTTCCAGAATTCTGATTTTTATATCAGATTGTTGCAACTTCCAGTTTATGATCATTTACTTCAGTTTTTGAGAGTTATATCATTGTAAAAGTTCATGCTAATATCTAAGGTTCATTCCTTATCAATGTAATTTGTAATTTGCAGAGTTTACCTTGTAAGGTTGAGATTAAGCATTACTAATCCAACCAATCTTTAGTTCTGCAATTACTTTTCTGTTCTATCATTAAATTACCCCTGGATGGTTTACCGCCAGTGTGGACAAACTGTTTTGTAACTCTCTTATACCCACTTCAAAGTGGTGAATCCCCACAGCATTGTGGATGCCCGCCGCAGCGGATGAATTGCTTTAATTTGTAATCTTTTCCCCCCACTGTTTGGTGGTAGCGTGGAATTGTTTCTCATGGCTGGTTATCCGCCTAATAGTTTATAATTTCAATTTCTTAGACTCCGTCATATGTTAGCACCTCGCCCTCAGTGGGATCTTGAGTGCACATTCTTGACGTTGAGTAGTTCTTCCATTCAAGTTCAGTTTCTTCAGTTCAAGTTCAGTATCTTCCATTCAAGTTCAGATTTTTAATTTGTGGCTAACGCTAATCCAATCATCTATTGCTGGTTATCTTGTGTTAATTCTTCGAAAAATTTGGTTAGCATATTTCAAAACTCCACGAATCTGCGAAGTACAGCCTCAACCTCCTGAACTGAAATGGGTGGAACACAATCTAGCTGAAACTCTAACACTGTGACTGATGTCTCATGTCGTGTACATGACTTTCTCCAAGCAGCTAAGGAATCCTGTGTGCTCTGAATCAAATTGGAGAAAGTGGAGGTGTTCTCAAAGTCATCCTGTGTGAAGTTCTTCACCTCTGAAAAGAATGGTACCAGCCTACCCCTCAAATTATCAACATTAATCTCATCTGGATTCAACCGCCTAGCAAATATGGCCTCAAAGGTATTCTGAACTCCATCAATGATATTGGCCATGGCCTTATGTATCCTGGCTGAATCCGCCTGTGCTGCATCGAAGAAACCACGTCCCGTGATTGCTGAAGAATACCATCTAGAGAAGTCATACCTGTCATTCTCCTGGATGACACCTCCATCAATCAGCAATCGCAAAGGGACATGCCTCAATGCCCCAAGATGCTGAATTACCTTGCCCTGATAGACAAAAGCATCTCCCCAAGCATGATCAACTACCTCCATCCGTGCTAAAATACTAGAGGCCTGCTGAAAGGCAAAAGCAAGGTCCTCCATAAACTTCTCTGTCTCAGCACGAACCCCTGTGACCCACTTGTTTGCTTCTTGTGCCATTTTTCCTAACTCCACCAAGCCACTGATGGACTCCCTGGGTATCTCTGCTGGAGGCTCTATCACTGGAATATCATGCCCTCGAGAACGAGACAACTGTTGTACATACCCGATTAAAGCCTTGTGTTCTCTTTTCAACCTTTTGTATTTTCCTTCCTTCTTGAATAATCTGTCTTTGAGGGCAAGATAGGAGTTATCACACTCCTCTACAATCTGTGCACCAGTGGGGCGTCCTAACTCCAAAGTCGTGACCACATAATTCTTAGGCACTGCTTCATTTTGGTCACAATCAACTTGAGGTACGGAAATGTGAAGAGTACGGGAACCATCCTCTTCAGTGCATATCTTCGAAAATTTTCTTGCTTTCTTCTTCTGTGGAGTTGCACTGATCCTGTTCAAAAATTCTTCCATCTCAACTGCTGGATCAGTTTCCTCGCTGGGGCTTCTTCTCATTCTATCCTTAAGTAAATCAGGCACATCGTACTGTATATCGAAGGGCCGCTGTTCCTATGCCTCTACTTCTCGAACTTGCTCAACCTCTACATCATTCTGGCGAGGCTCATTGTCCTCAAGTGGCTGAGTGTCTCCTGAAACTATATCATAATCATCATTCATAGCCGCTTCTAACTCCTGCTGAAACTGAGGATCAGTAATAGTCCCCTCATCATCCTGCTGATCAGCTCTAATAGGTGCGTTGACACTCTGGCCAACCGACTCTCTCCGTGGAGGCTGAATATTATCCTATACCACTTGCACCTGATTCAGTGCATTCCTCTGATCAGCAAATAAAGAGACCTCCTGTATACTTGGAGAACGCGTCTCCAATGGCGATGCAACTGTGACTCGCGGAGGTTCCGGCTGAATGGGCTCCTGTCGAACTAGCTCTTTCTTTCTGGACTCTGGACCTCGTGTGATCTGTTTCTTCCTGCCAGTGGTGGGCGTCCTGTGATCTCCCATCAAGTTGTAAGTCAAAGCAATTGACCTACTCTTCAACCTGCTTACACGCCTATCAACCCATGCCCTAGTGAACGTCAGGACAGGAATAGAAAGAGTATCTAAATCTGCAACCTCAGGCTCTGACCAATCCGGGGGTGGAAGTGGGGTATCTCTTACTACTGCATAATCCGGATGAACAACATCCATGTCTTCATTCACCTGGTCTGGAACCGGAACTACCTCACACTCCCTAATCAAAGTAATCGGCAACCGAGAGAACATCCTTTTCCTTACTTCAATCTCATCAGCTGCATCAGCCCAATAATCCTCAATGTTTGCCTTATGCTTAAACTCCTCGGATAGTACCCATTTGATGTTATGATGTGGATCATAGTACGGTCGGCTGGTGTGGTATGAAAAGTGATAAAATTGAAGTTCACTTTCAGCCTCTCTAGCTGCCTGTATTGAGGGACACACCTCATCCGAGTTGCCCATGACAACTGGAAATTCTACCCCTCCCTTCTTCTTCTTCTTTTGAATTTTATCAAAGGCAAGCAATTGCCTAGTGTTGACGTGGTTTTTGAGACCGCACCAACACAGAATAAAGTTTCCCAACGGATACCCTATCCTCTCTTGAACAAAGTATTCAGCATGCTAAGATTGCGAGTAAGATCATGCTTTCAACTCCAAGGTTCCGAATACTTAGAATACCCTTAGTTGGTTTGATGTGAGTTGCTGTGTTCTCACGAGGGGACTTACACAATTTTTCGATAGCTGACAACAGACAGTAGACTAAGGGCTTTGCATGTAATTCGAATGATTTGGCAAATGAGCACAAGTTTCCTAATTCTAACCAGAAATGAACTGAATTTAAAAGGGTGTAGGGCCTAAGAAGTTTATATTCTATCTAAGGACGGGACGTGGGATCAATCTTGACAGACTTCGACCAGACTCTGCTTCGCCTCACGTCGGACAACTTACACAAAGTCGGTGCAATCTTCAAGGGAGTGACAAAAGGTTTTCAAATTATAACTCAACATGTAAGCACCATCAGAACGACGCATACAAACACATGAATCACAATCGAAGTTAAGTTTGCAAAGTTTTCCAGTTGATCACACAAGGCAAACCTGCCGTCAGCAAGCCGCTAGTGGTATGGATAAAAATGAAGTTGCCTCAATTAACACCACAAGTCCACAACTAACATCTACTTGCATGATAATGAAAACTACTTTACTTTAAGCTACTTCAAGATGCTACGTGAATTGGAAGGACGAAGAAGCCTCAACAACTACTAACAACAAAGAAGAATTCACCATCAATGAAAATTCTTTTATTATGAAAGCATACATGACAACTTCTTACAAAGTATCCAAAGGGGAAGACTTTCCTTCCTTTTCAATCTAAACTACTATGCTAAGATATTACAACTAGAGTACCTCCGCTCTACTCTCTAGTCTGACGTCTAAATTCTACTTCTAATGAATTACAAATGAGGGGGACTCCCCCTTTATATAGCTAGCCAAGTCCCAAAAGACGACTAGGGTTACAATCAATAGCGTGGCCAGAATCGTGCCACCTCAGCCCTAAACAATATTTACCCTAAAAACCGCCAGAATAGGGAGTGGTACATTAAATGAATCAAAGATTGCCACTCACTCCCAAAAATAGTAAAGGCAATAAATGCCCACAATCAGTCCTCTAGAAGATTCCGCTTGTAGACGCGTTCGCACCGTCCTTGATCTTCTTTCCTGACGTTGCTCTTCAACCTCTTTGTCATTTGAGCTAACACTTAGCCAATTTCTTGCAACTTTTTCCTCCTTCAAGATTGAAACTTGTAACTTTATCTTCCTCCGAAGGTTGTGATATCATCGTGCTTCACCACTTCCAGACATCGTGCCCTGGCCTCGACATTCCTCCTGCAAAACAAGCGAGGAGAAGAGTATTAGAACACTTTATAATATAAAATCACTTTACTTACCTGATTTTCACGCTCTGACCTCCAAGAATTCACTTCTTCGCGTTCAAATTCCTCATGCCTTAGCCAATTTTTTTTAACGCATCTTCCTCAAGGGCGTATCATCTTTGAGAAATTCACTTCACTAACTGGAGCTCTGATACTCAATTTTGTTCATTTCTGGCTCAAGAAAACTATCTTCACGAAGAGCTTGGGCAAATTCACCTAGGCAGTTACTTTCAAATTCATTGCCTGGAGGATTTCACTTTGAAAACACATTTTCTTCATTTTGCCTTAGAAAATTTTTGAACTTCCCTTAGGAAAATTCATCAACCTAGTGCCCACTTGAAATCTTCATCTCGGAATCCCTGACAAGCTGTGGAAGACCTTAAAATCAACTCCTCATCGGCAATCTTCGATACCCAGAAGAAAATTTCCTCCAGAACGCGTCGAATTCATGGGTACCCAACGAACGGGTTCATTTAATTTTCTTGAATTTTGAACCTTAAAAAATATTCTTTCATCAAATTTATTCTCGTTCTTTGATCCCCTCTGAGAATTTTGCTCTGACTTGGAAAATTTTTATTAATCCTGTGGAGCTGGCATCTTCTGACTTCACCTCAGGCGACTCATCTGTGCTTCAAAAATTCCACCACCCCAGAGCTCTAGGCGTATTTTCTAAGAAAGAAAATATTTGTGCCTTAGAAAATTCTTGAAAAAATTTCCCTTAGAAAATTTTATATCCAACTCGATCAACTTTGCCTGTGAAAATATCAACTCCACTTAGAAAACTTTTCATGAAGGCGCCTGGCACATTTTATTTTTCTAGCCACCACTTCGCATTTTTCTCCACACTAGGAAAAATATTATCACGCCTAGGAAAACATCTTCAACACCTTGCAATATTCTCACACATATCAACTTGGGCGCTTATTTCTTAGAAGAAATTTGAAACCACGCCTAGCATATTATTTCCATCCCTTTGGCAATATCTTCTAACACTTACAACACTCATCACCCTTGGCGCAATTCACATTTGAAAGATGTTTTCATAAAAAAATCCAACGCCTAGGATATTACTTCACTTAACCCTCAACACTTTATCTTTGCATGGCGCATATAGGGGTAGCAAGAGGACAAGCTTATTTCAACGCCTCCTTTGACTTTTTCTTCCTCTTGGCGCATTTGAGGGGGTGAGAGGGATGGGTGCATTTGAACACATGTGAAGGACGAGTTTCTAACTTAGAAACTTCTTCATTTGCTTTGACTTGTTGACCACAACTTGGGCGCATTTCTCATGTGTGAAGGCTGAAGCATTTACAACGCCCTAGCTAGTGACTTTTCAGCTTCTTATTTTTGTCCTCACATGGCATGATTTGGGCGCATTTGAGCATGCAAGGAGGATGGAAATCTTTGACCCCCCTTTGACTACTTACAACTTGGCGCATTTCCACCTAGGAGGAGGATGGGCGCATTTAGAGGGGTGAGGAGGATATTCGACACTTAAAATTTTTTAAAACTTCCATGAGCTTTCTTTGGGCGCATTTTGGCCTGCCTTCAGGATAGAAATGTTGACTTTCATTAACCACTCCAGCTTTGGGCGCATTTTACTAGTGGAGGAGGATATTTTCTCATACTTAGAATTTTTCTTAGGCCTCTTGCTCTTCAAGTTGGGCGCATTTTGCCCCTGCTGCAGGATGGAAATCCAGACTTAGAACCTTTTCCTTCGTTTTTCGCCAATATTCATGCCCCTGCTATTTATAGTAAGTCCTCTAATTTCTGCATCTCTGAAGCTCAGAATGATTCAAAATTTTGCGCATTGTATCCTCGTAACCTTGTTGCCCTGTCAACACTGCCATTTTAAGTCACCCTGCTATTTTTAGCCCATTTTCGGAGGTGGTTTACTATAAATAGTAACCTCTTGTTTCTGATAGCTCCACTGCTCCGATCAACTTGAAATTTTAATGAGGCGCTCCTCACCACGTGACCTGTCTGTCGACACTGACGCATGCACTCAATTTACTATTTTTAGCCTGTTTCCAAATTGACTTACTGTAAATAGTAAGTGCTCCGTTTGACTCAAAATTTTACCAGCAGATAGCCTGAAGGACGCTGATTGCGGTGGTTTACACCGGTTTTCAAAAATTCTTGACCTTTTACGCCTCTTTTTGGGTCCCGAAGTTGGAAACCCTAATTCGCTCTGCATGCGTATCAAATGAACTCTGTTTCCCTTCGTTTTTGTGGCACTGCGATCAGCTCGTGATTCTGAACTGCTGGGAAGCGGCTGCCGGGACATACCTGCTAAAAATAGCAAGTTCCTTACTGAGTGGGTATCTTCATTTGCATGTCACACCATCGCGAAGCTCTCGAAAAACCCATCAGGAATCACCCGAAATGCAAAAAAACCCTGACATGCAAACCCTAAAAATAGCCTCGGAAGACTTCGAAAGTTGTCGTCTCACTTTGCATGTTATCTTTGCGAAGGTCTCGAAAAACCCAGAAGGAATATCCAGACATGCAAAGAAAAACTCTGCATCTGGACCCTGAAATTTGTCCCGGAAGCAGGACTACTAAAAATAGTAAGTCGTCTGTTTTCGCTCAAATTTTGCACGCAAGCAGCCTGATGTGCCCTGAATGCAGTGACCATCTGAATTTCAAAAATGCTGACGAACTGCCTGTAATTTCACACTTACTAAAAATAGTAAGTAGCTCAGAATCTGATGAAAACTTGCCGAAAGTCGGCTGGAAACATGCTGACAACAATGTTAAGCTCAATTTTCAATATATTCACCCTATTTGACCTCAAACTGACCAGGAAGACTCAAACCCTAATTTTTAGACTTAGCCAAATTCACGTTTAAGCTTACAGATGGGAACGTCCCCGGAAAGCAGACCTTAGAAGAGAGACACAGAGAGAGACAGAGAAAACCAAAGCCAAAAAGACCAGAATGGAGCAAAAATTAGGGGTCCCCATGTGAATGGGGCAATGTGTGAAAAAGGTCACAACACCTAGATATCTCTAGCATTAATATTCTATCTGTTGGGTACTTAGGCAGCCTATATGGGTACGATGAAAAACCTTGCAGCCTAATATAAGAAAACCTTGGAAACTGTATAAACCAACACCCATACCTTTCAATCAATTCCTGGACCTCCCTCGAGATTCTGTGGTGCAACCGCTCCTGAAGCAATCTCGTGATATGCATGGTGAAAGCATCGTTGACACGCTTGTAATGAGTAGTGCTCGCCAAATGCAACTGCGGACAAGCGTCATAGATCTTGAACTGGTGAGAGCCACAACCTACAGGTTCCTTGTAAGAGATCCCTCTGTACTTCATCATACATGCCAACATATAAATGATGTAAGAGCTCATATAAAATGTCTTTGTCCTTCGGAGGCCCAGTATTGCTCGTGCAAATTGTCACTTATCATCTCGGCCCAATTGACATAGTCCTTCCCTTCCAGCACAAGGCTGATGTAGTAAAACATCCAAGGCTCGAAAATAAATGACTGTACACAACCACCAACTCTGCTCAGCATCATGATGAGATCACAGTACTCCTGTTTCAAGTCATCCGCTATGATTTGCTTCGGCAGCTTCGTTTGAGAATTCTTGGGAGTGCTCATCCAGTGAGTGTTGATTGTCTCCGTGCATCTCTCGAATGCAGAAGCATACATTCGCGCAGCTCGCTCTCTGGATTTGTAAACCATGTTTCTGTGCACCGGGATCCCGAAAGCTTCACCAATGGGTGCTGGAGTAAGATTGGCTAGCACTTGGCCATCTGGTGACATGATTGACCGATGATCCTTCTCATAGTAATTGGCGCACTCCATTATCAGCTCCGAACACTGAATGGTTGGTGGAAAACCAGCAGCTGCATATAACCCGCTTCGAACAATATTGTGTGAAGTAGTCGAAGGTCGATGACTTCCAATCCCTAACATCCTGTTCTTGAAGGTCTCCAGGTTGACGGAGCCCAAGTTGGTGTCTGTCAGCTTGCCCAACTTCGAAATGAACTTCGATTCTGGCATGAATGTTTTACTCAGCTTTTTAATCACGGCCTGCCTGGATGCACCATTGTCCTTGCCAGTCGCCCTTGCCTCAACCATCTGCAAACAATAAACATTCATCAGCAAATTAATTTATAAAATAAAATATTGTGTAGGGGCTGCAATCGACTTCTAGAAGCTGCAATAACTTTTCTTATTTGCAAACCTCAGCTTCTTCTCCAATAAAATCGAACTTCAACACTTAGAAAAAGGTTTCTAAGTAGACTTTAGTGACTTCACTACTCTTCAGCAACTCCAATCAGCAACCAGCAAGTTCATACTTTTTAGAATTCTCATCAACTTTGAGCAAGTTCGCACCTTTCAGACAATTTGAAATACCTTCACTTCAAGGCGCCCCTCTTAGCATCAGCAATAGCAAATTTCAATCAGCAACAAATTAAACTCTAGCAATCAGCAAGTGCGCCCTTCTTGACTTCAGCAATTCTCCAACACTTGCACTGGCAACTCAAGGCGTCCTTCTTCAGCAACTTCAAATTTAAACTTCAGCAAACTCCAGTCCTTAGCAAAATTTCGAACTCTTCAAGCTTCAGCAATACTCAGTCTTCAGCAACAATCTTCACTAAGAGCAAATTCGACTTCTCCAGCTGTGAAAAGGAAATGAGAAACTTCTTCATTTTATAGCCAAAAATAGAATTCTAGAAGGAGCCAATTTTAGCCAGTGCATTAAACTTCCACAACTCCACTTCAAGAATTCGAATTTTCCCTCTCTGGTATTTCTGACACTTGTCACTCGACGTCAGGAATCTTATTCTTCTAGAAACTTGACTTTGACTGGTATCTTTAAATTTGCTTTCAAAAAAATTAATTTAAATTCATCCTTTCAATTCACCAGCCAGAACTCTGTCACTTGAATTCGAATTTAAGTCTTCATCATCTCTGGAAAATTCATTCTCGAAGAATTCAATCAAAATCATCAAAATCATCTAGGCAACTCATCTCGAATTCATCATTCAGAGAAATTTATTTTGAAAACACATTTTATTCATCTTGCCTTAGAGAATTTTAAATTTTCCCTTAGGAAAATTCGCAATTTGAGCACTGATTAAATTCTTCACTGAGAAAGTGTTGGTGAAGTGCAGAAGATGTAGAAATCCATCTATCATCGCGAATGTTCAGTACCCAGAAGAGAATTTTCTTCTGAATGCTTCGAATCCATGGGTACCCAACGAACGGGTTCATTTAATTTTTTAAATTTTGAACCTTAGAAAATATTATTTTATCAAATTAAATCCATTCTTCGCCTGTGATCATCCTGTGTTGCTCCAACTTGAGAAATTTGAATTCATCTGCATTATCATCATTCTCTGACTTCATCACTGAGAAAGTTTGCTCGTGCTTCACGAAGGAAAAATTTCACCACCTTGAGCTCCAGGCGTATTTTCTAAGGGAGAAAATATTTTTGCCTTGGAAAATTTTAAATCATCTCTTGGGAAAAATTTTCCTTGGAAATTTTCGCCTTAAAATTTTTATTTAATCTTGCCACTTGCATTTTACTTCGCATTGAAAAATACTTTTGAAGCTCCAACGCCTTAGAAAAATTCCCATCACTCACCATCTTAGGCGCATATCATACTTAGAAGAATTTAAGATCACGCCTTAGCACATTATCTTCACCCTGTGGCAATATTTTCTAACACTTACAACACTCATCACCTTTGGCGCCTAGCACTTTTGAGGAAAATCAAAAACTACGCCCACATTCATCCTTCACCACCTCACAAGCCTTGGAAAATTCTTTAACATCTACCACCCTTGGCGCATTTCACACTTGAAGAGGGATAATGCCTAGCATTTACCAAGCTCTCACCACGCCTTGAAGTATCTTTTACCCCACTTACCACCTCACATTCACTTTTACACCTCAACTTGGGCGCATTTAGACATGCAAGAAGGATGACCCTTCGACTTCCATTTTTTTGTCTCTACCTGACCTCTTTTGGGCCCATTTTAGCCTTAGTGGAGGATAAGAATCGTTGACTTGTTGACTTGCTTCTCCTTTGGGCGCATTTTACCGCCTGAAGAGGATGGGCGCATTTTGAGGGTGGAGGAGGATATTCACACTTAGAAAAATTTTCAACTTCCCCTCTTCAAAGGTGTGCGCATTTTGCTATGTCTACAGGATGAAAATCGTTGACTTTTCTTGGACTTTTGCACTTTGGGCGCATTTTGGCCTAGGTGAAGGACGAGCTTGTAACTTAGAATTCTTTCATGCCTCATCATCTTGGGCGCATTTTGCCATGGCTACAGGATGAAGTTTCATACTTAGAAATTTTTCATGCTTTCTCCAGCTTTCATGCCCTGCTATTTATAGTAAGTCCTCTGGATTTTGCATCTCTGAAGTTCGAACGGCTTGAAATTTTGAACACTGCATCCTCATGACCTTATTGTCCCGTTGACCCTGCTATTTTTAGTCGCCCTGCTATTTTTAGCCCATTTTTGAAGATGATTTACTATAAATAGTAATTGCTCGTTTCTGATAGCTCCAATGCTCCGATTAACTTGAAATTTGAATGGCGTGTTCCTCACCACGTGACCTTACTATTGACGTTGACGCATGCAACTGATTTACTATTTTTAGCCAGTTTCCAAATTGACTTACTATAAATAGTAAGTGCTCCGTTTGACTTGAAATTTTACCAGCAGATAGCCTGAAGGACGCTGATCGCGGTGGTTTACACCGGTTTTCGAAAATTCTGACTTTTTACCCCTCTTTTCAGGCTCCGAAGTTGGAAACCCTAATTCGCTCTGCATGCGTATCAAAAGATCTCTGTTTGCTCTCGTTTCTGTGGCACTGCGATCAACTCCTGATTCTGAACTGCTGGGAAGCGGCTGCCGGGAGACACCTGCTAAAAATAGTAAGTTCCTTACTGAGTGATTATCTCCATTTGCATGTCACACCATCACAAAGCTCTCGAAAAACCCACCAGGAATCATCCGACATGCAAAACAAACCCTGACATGCAAACCCTAAAAATAGCCTCGGAAGGCTGAACTCTGAAAGTTGTCGTCTCACTTTGCATGTTATACTGTCGTGAAGGTCTCGAAAAACCCAGAAGGAATATCCAGACATGCAAAGAAAAACTCTGCATCTGAACTCTAAAATTTGTCCCAGAAGTTGGACTGCTAAAAATATAAAGTTGTTTGTTTTCGCTCAAATTTAGCACGCGAGCAGCCTGATGTGTTCTGAATGCCGTGTGACTGTCGGAATTTCAAAAATGCTGACAAATTGCCTGCAATTTCACACTTACTAAAAATAGTAAGTACCTCAGAATCTAATGAAAACTTGCTGAGAGCCTGCTGGAAGCACACTGACAACAATATTAAGCTCAATTTCCAATTTACTCACTTCGTTCGACCTTGGACTGACCAGGAAAGATGAAACCCTAATTTTCAGACTTGGCCAATTTCACGCTTAAATTCACTGATGGGCGCAACCCTCGGAAGGCAGACATTAGAAAAGAGACGGAGCGAGAGAGAGAGAGAGAGAGAAAAACCCAAGCCAAAAGACCGGAATGGAGCAAAATTTAGGGGGTCCCCATCTTGGATGGGGCGATGTGTGAAAAGGTCACAACAAGAACAACATACAATAATGAATCTTGAGACTTTTGGATCAAAGGCAGGGTAGCTCTCCTAATTTATTATCTCAATCTTCGATCAAAGATTACACTTTGGGGCAACAACTTGTGTCAAAGAGACAATCACACATGAAGCGATCAAACCAAGAATACATGAACATAGATTGAACACACCTATCTGAATAGAAAGAACACAAGCTATACTTAGCATTTGACTATCACAAATACGATTGAAGAACATATATTAAGCGAACAAAGTCAAAGACTTGTAAGCTTAGTGTTTTGCTGCCGTGAAGTAAAGTTAAACTAGAATGAGCAAGGATGCTCTTATTTATAGAAGCTCAAAGGAGTAGGCAACCCTAAAATCTCCTTGAGTTAACACTTAGTTCTAGCCAATCAGCAAGATTTATTCCTATGTCTAAAAGTAGGCAACCTAACAGTTAACTGGGAAGTCTACTTCAGTTAATTGATCCTAAACTAAAAGAGAACTCCAATATACAAAAGTTCCTCCAAAATAGACATGCACAATTAGTGGGACAGTGAGATAACTTGGAAAGAGACATCAAGTTAACCCATGTGTCATAAATGCTATTTTGGAGGGGTAGGACGTCCTAACTAAGAGTTCAAACCTCATCAACTTGAGTCATCATTTCCTCTAACTAGTCGCTAACTATCTCTGCTTCTAGACAATGGATGCTTTACAGGATGATGACGTGTCATTGCAACATCTCCTCGCCACTCATAATTTGCTCTTGATATCCAATTTTCTTTGTAGCTGCATCGTCCAACCTTGTTGACATGACTGCAATTTGTCTTAACCTGCAATCGGCAAGATCACCGCAAAAACTACTATGGATGAGGTCCCGAAACTTTGTCTACACGTCATCGAGACTCACGTAGTCACTATTTTCACATTTGATAATGGCAAGGAATTGATTGGTAACTTTGGCAGCTTTGTAATTGGAGTGATGACCTCTGTTTCTCCCACAGCTTTGCGCTTCTGACGCTTTTCTTGATTCTTCTCAATGAAAGAGTGTTGTATGATGAAACTGTAAGTTTGACAGCGAACACTTTGGCTGTGAGAAATGCACACAAACTCGTTGCACACGCAGAGCTCCAATGGTATTCAACCCTATAAATTGGCCTTGGAAGGCTATCAGATATACGAGGTGAAAACCATATGGAACTTGTGGACTTTGAGTGTCTATGCTTGTCAATCTATCCAAATCGACCTCTGAGTGTGCCCGATGCAGATCAGTGTCTACTGTTTTCAGGAAATCATGGAGTAAGACCTTTTTGGTCTTGTATTCTACCTGAGAGAACTGCATTCTAAAAACCTTGAAGATTGACTGGGCACACAATACTGTTCGGACAACTTTTCTGCAACTGCTAAAAAAGAGCCTTGTCGAGAAGTACATTTTATGAAAATTTCTGAGATGTGGGTTTTGTTGCAAATAATTTTCTAAATGAACCTAGAACGTTAGAAATTTCAAAAAGTTACTTTTCCTTGTACATGCAAGAACTTCTCGGGGAAAAAGCTTTAAAAGCAGTAGAAGCAGCGAAGCACTATTTTTCCTGAAAAATCTGACATATGGGTATTGTAGGTGCTTCAAAACTAAACAAACCCAGTTTGTCTGTTTTTTGAAATTGTGACTTTTTTTGGAAACCCTTAAAAAAAGGGTAGCAGAGCTACTTTTTTTGGAAGAATTTGGCACGTGGGTTTTGTTGAAACTGTTGTGCTGATCATACCCAGAAGGTTAGATCTGTGAATGACTGCCATTTACTTGGACATGCAAGAAGATCTAAGACAAGAATAATAGAAAAAGAGGGGGAGAAGTTTGGAAGTTATAAATTGCCTCTTTGAATCTTCAAGAAAATCACGCATGAAGATGAAAACTTTGATGAATTGTTCTTTTGTTCAACTTATTCTTGAAAAACATGAAGAACGCTGAGAATGCTCTTTGGTAGATCTTCAAATGATGCTTGGAGAGAAAAATATTCGTTCTTGAGCTTTAACCTACAAAGAAAGATAATGCATAATGACGCTTAGGCTTGATATATAGTGTTTGATGTTGAATTCATCAAGTTTGGGCGCCAACACATGATTGAGGAGTCCATTTGCCTGATCAGGAGTTCACAAAACTGATTTCCACCAATTTGGGGACGTTTTAGACATGAAAAGGCTTTGAAAATAGACAGCTTCAATCAATTGGGCCTATTTTGACTTTAGGCGTCCAAGTTGAGGAGTTGAACATTTTTCATTCTGTTTTTTGTGATGAAGTACCTCCGTTTGATCCCTAATTTCGGTTATTTGGTTGATCTTGAAGCACTGCTTATAGATCCATTGCAGAGTTGGATCAACTTTGAATAAGTGTGCCTGTGAGCTGCAAAGCTCAAAACTTGAATTTGATGCCTCAATTTCTTGGGAACCTTTTCCCAAGAAGGTGCATTTTTCACCAGACTTAGTCAATTTCTTGGGTGTTCTTCAATTCCTCCAGTTTGACCCTCAATGCTATGATATGAGATAACTGATGACTGATGATTTCGGTGAATGTGCTGAAACATGGGATGGATAACTAGTTCAGTCCTGGAAAGGATGGCTGGCTTCGCGAGTTCTTAAAGTTGATTTAGGGGTCTCAAAAGTATGGGTTCCCTTGGCCTGCAGGGCGCCTTTGACCTTTTGTATTGTCATTTTCATTTTGCAACCTTTCACAAACTGCCTGTTGATGTGATTTTCGTGACCGCACCAACACAGAATAAAGTTTCCCAACGGATACTCTATCCTCTCTTGAACAAAGTATTCAGCATGCTAAGATTGCGAGAGAGTTCATGCTTTCAACTCCAAGGTTCCGATAATGCTATAGAATACCCTCAGTTTGTTCATTGTGATTTTGCTGGTATTTCAAGGGGACTTACACAATTGTTCGGCAGCTGATAGCAGACAGCAGATTAAGGGTTTCACGTGGTTCAAATGATTTGGCAGGTGCGCACAAGTTTCCTAACACTAACTAGAAATGAACTGAATTTAAATGAGTGTAGGGATAAGAAGGTTCTAAATTCTACTCTAAGACAGGGTGTGGGATTAATCTCAGTAGACTTCAACCAAACTTTGCTCCGCCTTGTGTTGGACAGCTTACACAAAGTTGGTGCAATCTTCAAGGGAGTGGCAAGGGGTTTTCAAGTCGCAATTCGGCATCAAGACACCATCAAGATGATGCATGTCGAGACGTAAATCACAACTGAAGTTAAGCTTGTAAAATTTTCCAGTTGACCGCACAAGGCAAACTTGCCATCAACAAGCTGCTAGTGGTATGGACTAAAACGAAGTTGCCTTGATTAACACCACAAATCCACAGCTAGCATCTACTTGCATGAAAATGAAATTACACTACTTTACGCTACTTGAAGTAGATGCAAAAACCTTGCTAGCTGCTTATAACAAAGATGAATTCACCATTCAATGAAAGATCTTTTATTATAATAGTTTTCACAACAATCTCTTACAAAGTTTTCAAGGGAAAACTTTCCTTTTCCTTCAAACTATGCTATGCTAAGCTATTACAACTAAAGTCTCTTTGCTCTACTCTCTAGTCTGATCTAGTGTCTAACTTCTAATGATATAAATGAGGGGGGATGCCCCTTTATATAGCTGGCCAAGTCCAATGGACGGCTCAGATTACAATCAGATGGATGGCCCAAATTGTGCCACCTCAGCCCTAACCCTCAAAAGAGGAGTGGAGTAATAAATGAACAATTAATGTCCACCATCCTCTAGAAGATTCCTGTTTGTAAACGCGTTCACACTGTTCTTTTTTCTGACTGCAAACTGGATGAGTATCATCATCATGGTTTCAACTTCTTGAAAGGGTATGGCAGGCACGTTCTCGATCCGACTCTGAGGAGGCAACTTCTTTCTGGTGCTCAATGATGATTCTCTTCTTCGCCATCCACCTCTTTGAATTGTGTGCATATTAGGTTATTCCAACACTTAGCCATTTCTTGCAACTTTCTTCTATCATGTTTTGGGTGCAACTGAGATCTCGTGGAGGAGTTCGAAACACATAACTTGATCTCCCTTCAAAGGTTGTAATATCATCATGCTCTGGTCCCGGTGTTCATTTTACAAAAACAAACAAAAAGAAGAGCATCAAAACACTTCATGACACAAATTCATCCCACTTACCTGATTTTCAAGCTTCTAATCCATGGTCCGAGTGATCTCCGGATCTGATAGGATTTATCATTTTTCCTCCACCAAACGTTTTCCTTTAAATTTCTCATGCCTTAGAATATTTCCACATTATCATTCATTCCCTTTAGGACGCATCTGGAGAATTTCACCCATCTTGTATTCCTTGGGCGCACTTCATTTTAACACTTTCAAATCACCTTGTGAAAATATTAATTTAAGTGTTCCCTTGTCATTTCGCTGGCTGGGGCGTTCACTCTAATATTTCATCCAACTTTGGCTTGAGAAAATTGTTCTCATCATGAACTTGATCAAAATCATCTAGTCATTCAATTTCAAATTCATCACTCAAGGCATTTTATCTTCAAAAACATCATTTATTTCTTGCCTTAGAAAATTTTTAAATTTTCCCTTAGAAAATTCATTAATTAAGTGTCTATCAAATTCTTCATCTTGAAAGCCTTGGCGAGCTGTGGAAGACCTTGAAGTCAATTCCTCATCAAAGACGTCCAGTACCCAGAAGAAAATTTCCTTCAGAAAGCCTCAAATTCATGTGTCCATGAACGAAGGGGTTCATTTAATTTTTGAATTTTAAACCTTAGAAAAATATTTTGCCAACAATTTTATTCTTCATCTTCATCTATAGGCATATTTCCTTGCTTGGACACTTAGAAAAATTTCAAATTCATCCTTCTCCTCTTGGGCGCATTTTGGACTTTCTCCTGCCATTTGCATACATGCCTCAATAAATTTCATTTCCTCCCTCAACTTGGGCGCATTTCCTCTAAGGAAGGTGGAATTAAATATTAACACTTAGGAAAAATATTCCATCACCTTGTTACTAGCTTGGGCGCATTTCACATGTTGAGGTGGACTTAACCACGCCTTAGCCACCTTTTCAAACCTTTCCTCTAGCATGCACTTTGGGCGCATTTCACATGTGGAGAGGGATTTTACACTTCAACGCCTTAACTCTCTTTCTTCCATTTTACTTTCATCTTGCCTTCATCTTGGACTGGGCGCATTCAAAGGGTGGAGAAGGAAGTCAACACTGGGAATATTCTCTATTGCATGCACGACGCCTTTTGACTTGCCTTGACCCTTCTTCTTGCATGGGTGCATAAAGGGGTATGAGGACTTAAGTCCTTGACTTGGAATTTTCTAACACCACCTTAGCATGAGGGCACATTTAGCTTGTTGAAGAGGAATTAAGTCTAAACTTGGAATCTTGACTTTGCATGGGCGCATTTAGGGGTACCTACAGGATATTTCAACACTTCGAACCTTTTTCCATCTCATGCTTGTGAAGTAGGCGCATTTCAAGGGTCCTGCTGGACTTAACACTTTCCCTTATAATTTTTTTTTAGCTTCATGCCTCTTGAGGGCGCATTTAGGGGCTGGAGGTGGACTTATCTCAGACACTTGAAATTTTATTTCTTCATTTCTCCTCTTGAGGCGCATTTGGAGGTGGGAGCTTCCAATTTCCCACACTTAGAAAAAATTTGAACATCACTCCTTCTCACTTGGGCGCATATGCTAGGTTGAGCTTGAAGTTTCATTGCCTTAGACATTTTTCAAGGCTGATTATCCACTAGGGCGCATTTGGCTAGCTGAACTTTCAGTTTGTGATACTTAGAAGAATTTTTAATCAGCTGCTTAAGGTGGGTGCATTTCATGGGGTGCACTTCCAATTTTCATGCCTTAGATAAATTTGAATCACCCTCTCCTCTTCTTAGGCGCATATAGAGGTGTCTACTTCAAGTTTGCATGTCTTAGACATTTTTCCAAGCTCTCCTTGCAAGTTTAGGCGCATTTGGCTAGGCCTACTTCAAATCTTCAACACTTATGGAATTTTATCAACTCTCCTTCAAGTTAAGGCGCATTTTAGAGGGTGGACTTCCAATTTGTGATACTTAGAAAATTTTAAGCCTCCTCTTCTTCTCAAGGCGCATCTGGGGTAGAGAGTTTCAAATTTCAAGGACTTGACTAAATTTCTTGTGCTATCTCCTTCCAAGGGCGCATTTTACCATGTCTACTTCCAGTTTCTAGCACTAAGAAGAATTTTCAGCCATCCTCAAGTAGCTAAGGCGCATTTGGCATGCTGGACTTCAAATTTCTTAGACTTAGTGAATTTTCACGGCTCTTCAAGCTTCTGGAGTAGATTCGAGGGTGTCAAGCTTTCATTTTATCAGACTTGGATGAATTTTCCAGCTTTCGTCTGATTTAAAGTGAATTGTTCATGATGCCCCCAGCTTGCCCTAATTTGTTGTTTTTAGAAAATTCTCAATTTTTGCATTTCAAGCTGATTTCAAGCTCCAGAAGGCTTGATTTTCATTTTATCTCGAACCTCGTGATGTGATTGAGTTGCTGGAATCCGATGCCTGCCTGTACCTGCTATTTTTAAAATGTTTCTGGAGGTGGTTTACTATTTATAGCAACTGCTTGATTTCATGACCTCCACAACTCTGTTTGACTTGAAATTCGAATGACGTGACCCTCATCGGTAGACCTACCTGTTCACACTAGTGCCTGCTGCTGATTTACTATTTATAGCCTGTTTCTGGAACGCCTTACTATAAATAGTAAGTGCTCTGATTGCCTTCAAATTTTACCCACGGATAGCTTGAAAGATACTGATCGCAGTGGGATACACCGGTTTTTTGAAAATTCTAGGATTTTACCCCTCATTTTGAGTCCCAAAGCTGGAAACCCTAATTTGACTTGCATGTCGATCAAACGACCTTCGTTTGACTTCGTTTCTGTTGCACTTCACCCTGTTTGTGATACTGATGCGTTGGGTAGCTGTCGGAATGGACTTGCTAAAAATAGTAAGTCTTTGAAAACTGATCATCTCGCTTTGCATGTCACATCATTGCTTAGCTCTTGAAAAACCCATAAGGAATAACCTGACATGCACTGAAAACTTTGACATGCAACCACTAAAAATAGCCTCAGAAGGCTAAATACTGAAAGTCATTGTCTCATTTTGGATGTTATATCACTGTGTAGGTTTTAGAAAACCCAGAAAGAATCTCTAGACACACATTGGAAAACTTTGCATACAAACCCTAAAATCTGCTCCTGAAGCTGAACTTGCTAAAAATAGACAGTTGTCCGTTTCAGCTCAAAATTTGCAGACGAGCATCTTGATGTGTTCTGGATGCAGTGTGACTAAGAGAACTTTAGTAATGTTGAGAGAACGCCCTGAATTGAACACTTACTAAAAATAGTAAGTTGTTGGAATTCACTGAAATTTTGCTGGGGACCTACTAGAAGCATACTGACTTCAATGTGAAGCTCAGATTCCAACTTATTCACTCCATTTGACTTTAAATTGACCAGAAAAGTGCAAACCCTAATTCTTAGACTTGGCCGAAATCTCATGTTCAAGCTCAAAGGCGGGCACACCCCGGAAAGACAGACAACAGAAAGAGAGATAACTAGAGAGAGACAAAACCAAAGCCAAAGCCAAAAGACCAGCATGGAGCAAAAATTAGGGGGTCCCTATTTTATATGGGGTGATGTGTGAAAAGGTCATAACACTGCCCTAGTTTGATCTCCGCTGTCAGATGTTTTGATTTATCTGTTGAACCTGTTGGTGGTGTCATTGCTGAGATCAATCAAGATAGAGAAGGACTTCCTGGAGGTTACGGAGCTTGAAGGCTGCATCTGATTGCCCAAAAAGTTGGGCGCCTATTTCTAAGAAGGCACATTTTGATTGACACTTAGTCAATTCTTCATGTCCTTCATTTTGCCTTTGCTTCCAACATTTTATGCTTGATCTTCGTTTGCGAACGCCGATAGGTCCCGTGAGCTCGCAACTGGATTGATTGCGAAGCTGAAAGGATGTTGAGCAGATGCCTTGTAGAAAACAGTTGTTGAAAACTTCATTTGGTTGCTCAGAATGATGGGCGCCCCTGGTTAGCAGGGGCTCTTTTGCTGTGATGTTCATTGATTTTCCCTCCGTTTCATGTGCTCGAATGATCAATAACTGCCGTCATTTGATATGTCTCATGAGTTAGCTACTGGATCCATCGTGAAGTTGAGTTGAAAACTGGGAGATCATCTGGAGGTAGCCAATCAAAAGATTGGGATCTGATAGCTTTGTTTCTTGGGTGCCCCTGGGCTACAGGGGCATTTTTTTCATGATTGATTGCCGTCTTTGATGACTCTCACTTTCAGCATCTTCTCTCTTCGCCTTCGTTTTCCAATGATTGATGAATCTGATGGACTTGCTTGACAATGCATCAAAAGCTAGTAGAATTCTAAAGAGGACATGTGTTGCAATTGTTAAAAATTGTAGTTGGCCCCTTGAATTCATGGGCACCCTTGCCTTGTAGGGGTGCAGTGGGCTCCAGAGTTAGTCATTTTCGATGATTTTCATCCTTCTCGAACTTTGCGTTTACTGTGTCGTTGACTGCGTTGACTGCGATCACTATTTGCCGACTGTGCTTGCCGTCTACGTGCAACACCAACACTAGCCATTCATGTTTTTGTCGATTGCGTCGCCGCCGCTATTGATGTGTTGACCGCGTTCGCTGTTGCGCGTGCGTGATCTGCGAAGCTTCCAACATTCCTTGCGCTTTGCGTTCATCGTGTTGCTTGACTGGGTTAATCACCGTTGTCGACGTTGCGAACACGTTCACCATTGCAATTATTTTCACCATTCTGCGTGTACGGGTGCTTGAAAAATGACTAAGGCATTAATTGCGTAGCATCTTTCTTGTAGCAAGGCCTGCATTCTCCAGACTTAGAATATTTTCAACATTTTTACTTTTGAAAATCCCCTTCGTCGCAGAGCATCTTTTCGAGCATCTTTCGCCATGGATTCTTCTTTGAAGCTTTTGAGGCTTAGATTTTGACACCTGGTACTGGCCATCTGCCATTAATGGCTACAGAGATCCTAGCTTTTCTCCTGAAAAAATGAAGTAGACCCACTAAAAATAGCCTCGAAAGGCTAAATACTGAAAGTCATCATCTCATTTTGGATGTTATATCACTGCGTAGGTTTCAGAAAACCCAGAAAGAATCTCTAGACACACATTGGAAAACTTCGCATACAAACCCTAAAATCTGCTCCTAAAGCTGAACTTGCTAAAAATAAACAGTTTTTCCGTTTCAGCTGAAAATTTGCAGACGAGCATCTTGATGTGTTATGGATGCAGTGTGACTGAGATAACTTCAGTAATGCTGAGAGAACGCCCTGAATTGAACACTTCGTAAAAATAGTAAGTTGTTGGAATTCACTGAAATTTTGTTGGGGACCTGCTGGAAGCATATTGATTGCAATGTGAAGCTCAGATTCCAACTTATTCACTCCATTTGACTTTAAATTGACCAGAAAAGTGCAAACCCTAATTCTTAGACTTGGCCGAAATCTCACGTTCAAGCTCAAAGGCGGGCACACCCCGGAAAGACAGACAACAGAAAGAGAGACAACGAGAGAGAGAGACAAAACCAAAGCCAAAAGACCAGAATGGAGAAAAAATTAGGGGGTCCCCATTTTAAATGGGGTGATGTGTGAAAAGGTCATAACACTGCCCTAGTTTGATCTCCGTCATCAGATGTTTTGATTTATCTGTTGAACCTGCTGGCGGTGTCATTGCTGAGATCAATCAAGATAGAGAAGGACTTCCTGGAGGTTACGGAGCTTGAAGGCTGCATCTGATTTCCCAAAAAGTTGGGCGCCTATTTCTAGGAAGGCGCATTTTGATTGACACTTAGTCAATTCTTCATGTCCTTCATTTTGCCTTTGCTTCCAACATTTTATGCTCGATCTCCGTTTGCGAACGCCGACAGGTCCCGTGAGCTCGCAACTGGATTGATCGCGAAGCTGAAAGGATGTTGAGCAGATGCCTTGTAGAAAATAGTTGTTGAAAACTTCATTTGGTTGCTCAAAATGATCGGCGCCCCTGGTCAGCAGGGGCTCTTTTGTTGTGATGTTCATTGATTTTCCCTCCGTTTCATGTGCTCGGATGATCAATAGCTTCCGTCATCTGATATGTCTCGTGAGTTAGCTACTGGATCCATCATGAAGTTGAGTTGAAAACTGGGAGATCATCTGGAGGTGGCCAATCGAAAGACTGGGATCTGATAGCTTTGTTTCTTGGGTGCCCCTGGGCTACAGGGGCATTTTTTTCATGATTGACTGTCGTCTTTGATGACTCTCACTTTCAGCATCTTCTCTCTTCGCTTCTGTTTTCCGGTGATTGATGAATTTGATGGACTTGCTTGATGATGCATCAAAAAGCTAGTAGAATTCTAAAGAGGACATGTTTTGCAATTGTTAAGAATTGTAGTTGGCCCCTTGAATTCATGGGCACCCCTGGCTTGTAGGGGTGCAGTGGGCTCCAGAGTTAGTCATTTTCAATGATTTTCATCCTTCTCGAACTTTGCGTTTACCATGTCGTTGACTGCGTTGACTGCGATCACTGTTTGCCGACTGTGCTTGCCGTCCGCGTGCAACACCAACACCAGCCATTCATGTTTTTGTCGATTGCGTCGCTGCCGCTATTGATGTGTTGACCGCGTTCGCTGTTGCGCGTGCATGATCTACGAAGCTTCCAACATTCCTTGCGCTTTGCGTTCATCGTGTTGCTTGACTGGGTTAATCACCGTTGTCGACATTGCAAACACGTTCACCATTGCAATTACTTTCACCATTCTGCGTGTACGGGTGCTTGAAAAATGACTAAGGCATTAACTGCGTAGCATCTTTCTTGTAGCAAGGCCTGCATTCTCCAGACTTAGAATATTTTCAACATTTTTACTTTCGAAAATCCCCTTCGTCGCAGATCATCTTTTCGAGCATCTTTCTCCATGGATTCTTCCTTGAAGCTTTTGAGGCTTAGATTTCGACACCTGGTACTGGCCATCTGCCATTAATGGCTACAGAGATCCTAGCTTTTCTCCTAAAAAAATGAATTAGACTCACTAGAGTAAAACAAAATTTTTGGTGATTTTGACTTGACCAGTGTGATTGTGAAGTGAAATTATCCTATCAAAATCATTTTCAACTAATTCTGGAAAGGTCCTATTTTTAGGTGTTTTCCTAAAAATAGGGGTACAATACCCTAATTTTCAAAATTTCAGAATTTTGCATGTATCTTCCTTGACATAAACCCACAAAAAGCCCATGTTTTGTTTGATGTAAAACGGACTTTTGACAACAATTTTACATTATTTAGACCATTTTAATCAAAATTCCTTATTGAAGCAAAAACTTATTTTGGGTACAACACAAATCTGGCTTAATCAACCACTATAGGATATCTATATTATTCGGGAATTGTCATAAGCCCGAAATTGCAAATGTTAAAATACAAGTATTAAAAATATAAATATATATATATTCACAATTTAAATATATTATTATGATTATAAATCATTATAATAATATAATTAACAATATAGTACATAAGATAATATTGGAGTCTCATTCCTATCGGCATATTATTTACAAATGCTACTAGATAGCCACACCAATATGGTTCGCTTATTTGAAGATAAACATATTCTCTAGAAGTATTAGTCAATGTCCCTGAAATGGATGAAAATTCATATCGATGCCACACTTATCTATTTGTGACTGACGTGGACATCATTATTTTTCTTCTTCTGAAAGTTCAATTGATTCAAGGTAGTTAGATATTGGTTCGAAGTCTTTATTTCCAGATGCTGCCAATGAACAAATATTATCGGGCATTTCGTAGGAATTATTCGATACCATTAATCTTTGCCTAAGACAGCAAGCTGATAGTTGCAGTTGTTAGGTGCGGGGTTGTAAAAGGGACAAAGTGAGGTATAGAGCTCGTCAACAAGGCAACGTCATCTTCAGAAAATAATCAAGCCTCTAATAAATCATTAGGTTGGTCGGATGTTATTACTAGAATATATAGCAACTATCTCTACAAATAAGATCATATTTAAAAGTAGAGGATATACTTAAAAGGATGGGCGGTTGTGTTTAGAAAACAGTAATTTAGCCTAAACTAGAAGTCATGACCGTTTGGATGATCAACTCTATCCAAAGAGGTGCATCTCTTGTGGAGGAAACGTATGCATATAAAAGGTATATAAGGAAAATGGATATGGAAGGGTGGGGGAGAACATGAACAAAGGGTGATCACACAGGAAATAATATTAATTACATTGATTATTCCTGTGTGCAGTTTAAAAGACACTAACAAGAAATCGTGTCCTTTGGTAAATCGATTATTAGCAAGATATATGTCAAGGAAAGAGGAAGATAGGAGAGCACAGTAGATCCCAAAGGACCTGTGCAATTCAACCTAGCGAACCTTTATATCAGAAATATATATACAATCGTAAGTAAATCAGATATCAAATCTATTTCACATTCAGGTGTATTTCTGCCATTTATTGTCTTACATCTATATAAGTATAGTCTTGCATAAGAAAAAAATAATAAATGTATTTCTGCAAACATCATTTACCTATGTATGCATATGACTTATAAGATAGTAAAGTAGGATCTCTATGTTTGAAACAAAATAATGTTAATTGTTTGAACCCCACCTTGTGGGAGGGGCCTGAGGTGTAGTGGTAGAGGCCAGAGGCCCAGTTATGACCTCTGCCCAATTCCTCACAAGGGAAGGGCCTGAGGTGTAGTGGTAGTAGCCAAGAAACCCCACTTGCGACCTTCGCCCGATTGCATGGGATGGCAAGTTTCTTTAGGGGTTGGGACATTGATGGGGAAAGCAGTTACAAGTTGCCAAGGGGGAGGGCCGTGGTATACACCCTCTTAGGCTTGGCATATGGCTTTGGGCGGACCCATCATGTCCCTTCTCCCACAATTCTAATATGTTTTCTTTGTTAATAATCTATGGATGTAATGCATTTGTCTAGCCCTAACAATGTATATATACACATTTGCATATAATGTTCATGTGGTGAATGCAGGACCCTAATTGAAGATTACTTCATTAAAAGATATTTATTTAATAATGTGAAACCCTAACCCTAATTTGCTGCAATTTGTGATTAGTAGGAAAATTCTAGGGAAAATCAAGGTAGGGGACATTACAATGGTATTAGAGAATCTTTTCTGCCAACCTGTGTATACTTCATGTATTACGTGTATTCTCATGTATGGTTCATGCTTCCTATACTTCATGTAATTATGTGTATTCCCGTGTATGCTTCATGCTTCCTATGAATATGTATTGCATGTATTCACATGTATGCCTCATGTTCCTTGTGTATACTTTATGTATTATGTGTATTGATGTATACCTTGTGCCTTACATGTATTGAAGTGCATACCTTGTGACTTATGTGTATTCAAGTGTATACTTTGTGATTCATGTGTATTCAAGTGTATACCTTGTGACTTATGTGTATTCAAGTGTATACTTTGTGGTTTATGTGTATTCAAGTGTATACCTTGTGACTTATGTGTATTCAAGTATATTCAAGTGTATACTTTTTGGTTTATGTGTATTCAAGTGTACTCAAGTGTATACCTTGTGACTTATGTGTATTCAAGTGTATACTTTGTGGTTTATGTGTATTCAAATGTATTCAAGTGTATACCTTGTGACTCACATGTATTCAAGTGTATACTTTGTGACTCATGTGCATTCGAGTGTATACTAAGTGGCTTATGTGTATTGAAGTGTATACTTTGTAACTTACAGGTATTCAAGTGTATGCCTTGCAACATACGTTCATGTGAATACTTTGTGACTTATTCATACCTTGTGACTTACGTGTATTCATGTGTATAACTTGTGACTTGTATTTATGCGTATACCTTGCGAATTATGTGCATTCATGTGTATACTTTGTGACTTATATGTATACCTTGCGACCCACGTGTATCCAGGCGTGTACTTCATGCCTTACATGTACTTAGGTGCATGCTTCATATCTTATATGTATTTATGTGTCTTTCACTGAAATATGCTAACCAATTTTTTTTGAAGGAATAACACAAAATAACCAGCAATAGATGATTGGATTAGCGTTAGCCTCAAATACAAATCTGAACTTGAATGGAAGATAATGAACTTGAACTGAAGAACTGAACTTGAATAGAAGAACTACTCAACGTCAAGAATGTGCACTCAAGATCCCACTGAGGGCGAGGTGCTAACATATGACGGAGTCTAAGAAATTGAAATTATGAACTATTAGGCGGATAACCAGCCATAAGAAAACAATTCCACGCTACCACCAAACAGTGGGGGGAAAAGATTACAAAATAAGCAATTCATCCGCTGCGGCGGGCATCCACAATGCTGTGGGGATTCACCACTATGAGTGGGTATGAGATATTACAATCAAATTAACCTCACTGGCGGTAAACCATCCAGGGGACTTATGTGAGAAGAAACAGAAAGAAATTGCAGCCAATTAAACTGGAACAGTACTACTGTTTACAGTTTGTACAATGTGGAATAAACTGCAAATTACATAGGAAATATAGAATTCTTCATACACAAGATTAAGAGATGATTTTCAATGATATTTTAACCCTCTAACAGCTGATAGTAAATCAGAAATCAGAACTTCAACAAACTGATGTAAAACAGTAAACTGGAAATTTCAATCTGCAACTGTGAGAATCAATGGAATTATCATAACTCACTCAAATCTTCTCCGAATGGCGTGAAACGAGTTGCAAATGCACCTTAGAAGTCTGGCGCCCAAGTTAGACTCCAGAAACAGCCTCCAAAGACTCTAGTTTATTTGGCACGAATCCCAAGGCATCATCAAATGGTACGGCCCATGAAGAAAATCAATTTTGTAATATAAAATTTAATACTTGGAAATAAATTCCCAAATTTTGTGAAAGGTGGCGCCTTCAGTTGACTAATGCAAGGCCAAAGTACCCAGAACAGAATAAAATTCGCTTTAGAAGTTATGAACAAAACTCAGCTTCAGCTGTGTAAAAACCAGAAACTTCAAAACTGTAGAATTCACCAAAATTATCAACCTTTATTGCTCAATCTGCTAGTCTGTTGTGAGAAGCAGCAATGTTCCAACTAGGTGTTGTATTTCAAACACGAAATTGAAGGGGCTTGTTGCATTTTCATTACCATCGCCCCATTGCAAATGGGGACCCCCTAATTTTGGCTTTGCTTTTCGCTCGTTTTGTCGTTGTCTCTCTTTTCTACTGTCTATCTTCCCGGGATTGTACCCGTCTGTGAGCTTAAATGTAAGATTTTGGCTAAGTCTAGAAATTAGGGTTTTGAATTTTCCGGCCAACCTGAAGTCAAATGAGGTGAATAAATTGCAAATTGAGCCTAACATTGATGTCAGCACATTTTTGGCAGGTTCCCACAAAATTTTCATTGAATTCTGGCAACTTACTATTTTTAGTAAGTGTGCAATTACGGGCAATTTGTCAACATTCTTGAGATTCCGACAGTCACATTGCGTCCAGAGCATATCAGGCTACTCACAGGTTAAATTTGAACTGAAACGGACAACTTGCTATTTTTAGCAGTTCTGCCTTCGGAGGCAATTTTCAGGACTTAAACGCAGAGTTTTTCAACGCATGTCTGGAAATTCTTTCTGGGTTTTTCGAGACCTTCGCAGTGATGTGACATGCAAAGTATGATGACAACTTTCAGCATTCGGCCTTCCGAGGCCAAAATTAGGGTTTGCATGCAGGATTTCTCAGCGCATGTCGGCATATTCGTTCTGGGTTTTCCAAGAGCTTCGCAACGATGTAACATGCAAATGGAGCTGACCACTTTTCGGAAACTTACTATTTTTAGCCAGTGCGTGCATGTTGAAGATTTTTCTGGGTTTTTCTGGGTTTTTCAAGATTTTTCGGGCAGTGTGACATGCAAGATCATCCGACAGCTGGTTGATCACTTTTCAGGCCGCTTTCTATTTTTAGCAGGTATTACTTGGGCAGCAGCTCGACGCTTCAGAACTCAAGCTGATCCTCATGCAACTGAAACGACGTCAAACGGAGCTCATCTAAGCAGCATGCACAAAATTAGGGTTTCGAGCTTCAGCGCTAAAAATGAGGAATCAGGGGTCGAAATGTTCAAAACTAAGGAATCCATCCTAATCAGCATCCTTCCGAGAATCCGCTGGCAAAATTTGAAGGAAATCAGAGAACCTGCTATTTTTAGTAAAGTGTTCCAGGCGCAGGCTATAAATAGAAAGTTAATCTTGGCGTCGGCGTACATAGGCAAGTTCACCACCGAAGGGCACACTGTCCAAATTTCAAAGCAAACAGAGCAAAGGAGGCCTCAGAAACGGGCACTTACTATAAATAGTAAGTCACTTCGGCAGCAGCTATAATTGGCAGGTCGGCAGCAGATTTCAGCAAGCACAAGTTAAGCCCGTGATAAGTAATCCTTGGCGCGAATTCCAAAGCAAACAGAGTTACAGAGATTGAAGAATCAAGCATTTGCTATTTTTAGCAGGTCAATTAGGGTTTCCTAAAATCAAGGGCGGAACCCGACAGTTACGCAGGATCAGCATCCGATGGCAATCACCATGTTTCGAGCATTCGATACGCAAATTCTGGAGACTTTCTGAGAAATTTCTATTTTTAGCAGGTTGCTAAAAATAGCAGGTACAAACAGACATCAGGCGCTGATAGAACAAGCTAGTCAGAATTCAGAACAAAGTGAAAATCGGGCTTTCAGGAGTCAGAATCCAGTCCACGGCGCGAAATTTCAGGAACTTTCTAAAAATAGAAAGTCAGGGCGAGTTAGGGTTGACCACGGAAAATCAACTCAAATCTGGTAACAGGCGTAAAATTGTGCTAAAATGGATAAAATTTCAAGTCCGACGTTAGAGCTCACTTTGAAGGCTGAACGGAGGCGGAAAACGGCTAAGTCTGGAAAATTGGATGGAGACCCTGCCAAATGCTCCGGTCAACCGAAGGCTGCCTATGGAAATTCGAAAGTATTGAGGGACTTCAAAATTTTCTAAGTGTCAAAAATGAAAGTGCAAGGTATGAAATGCGCCCAAGCTTGCTAAGGGATGAAGAAATTTGCTAAGGCATGGGTAAGTCGGCAGGGATAAGTCGGAGGATGCCAATTGCACAAGGTCAACGAGAAATTTCAAGCCAGAGCAAGGAAATGTGCCTGGATATGAAGAAATAGATTAAATTTGCTAAAAAAATTATTTTCTAAGGTTCAAAATTCAGAAAATTAAATGAACCCGTTCGTTGGGTACCCATGGGTCTAGCGCGTTCTGAAGGAAATTTTCTTCTGGGTATTGATGATTGTCGATCAGGAATGGATTGTGAAGTCTTCTACGCTTTGTCGGGGCCTTCAGGGTGAATATTTTTACTGGGCGCCAGGTTGATGAATTTCCTAAGGGGAAATTTGAAAAATTTTCTAAGGCATGAAATGAAATGTGGTTGACATAAAATTGCCTTGGCCGATGAATTTGAACGTGATCGCCTAGATAATTTTTGATCAAATTCCAGATGAAAGAATTTCTTCTCTAGCCAAAGTTGAATGAAATATCAGAGTGGAGTGTGCCAGGCAAAATGCAGACAGGTTGAAATTTGGCTAAGGCATGAAGAACTTGAACACAAAGTTGGCGATGAACGCTTGAAAGTTGGAGCGTGAAGATCAGGTAAGTAAGGTGAATTTGTGTTATGAAGTGTTCTAATACTCTTCTCCTCGCTTGTTTTGCAGGAGGAACGTCGAGGCTAGAGCACGATGACTTGAAGTGGTGAAGCACGATGGTATTACGAGCTTCGGAGGAAGATAAAGTTTGAAGGAAAGTTGCAAGAAATGGCTAAATGTTGGAGTTTCTCCTCAAGAATCCAATGTGCGCCCAACACAGTCAGACGGATGGCAAGCGGAAATGATCTAGTCCAAGACTGAGAGGTCCTTCAAATTCAAGAATGGAAGTTCGAGCAAGGACCAAGAAGAAGATCAAGGGCGGTCGGACTCCAGATTCTACCAAATTCTATTATTCGAGGTGGCAATCTTAAAGTCTCTTTTACCCTCCTCCAAGCAATCATCAGAATTGGCCGAGTTCGAAGATCAAGAATAGTGTGAACGCGTCTACAAAAGGGAATCTTCTAGAAGATGGTGGACATTATGGCGCATTTATTACCCACTCTCCTCTGTGGCGGTTTTTAGGGCAATATTATTTAGGGCTGAGGTGGCACGATTCTGGCCACTCTATTAATTGTAACCCTGAGCCGTCCGTTGGACTTGGCCAGCTATATAAAGGGGGAGTCCCCCTCATTTGTACCTTCAGTAGAGTAGAGCTTAGCATGAGACAGTAGAATTAGAGTAGAAGTTAGAATAGAGAAATAACTTAGAAGTAGATTGATAGTGTAGTTGGAGGAGAAGGAAAGTTTTCCTTTGAAAATTTTTGTAAGAAATTGTCGTGTAAAACTTTCATAATAAAAGATCTTTCATTGATGGTGAAATTCATCTTTGTTGTGGATAGCTAGCGAGGTTTCTTCATCCCTTCTACTTCAAGTAGCGTAGAGTAGCATAAATTTCATTTTCATGCAAGTAGATAGTAATTGTGGGATGTGGTCTTCAATTTGAGCAAACTTCGTCTATCCATACCACTAGTGTGTTCGCTGATGGTGAATGTGCCTTGTGTGGTCAACTGGAATGTCATGTACTTAACTTCGATCATGATTTGTATGTTTATATGCGTCGTTGTGATGGTATTTTCATGCTAAGTTGTGATATGAACATCTTGAACTACTCCTTTGAAGATTGCACCGGTTCTGTGGAGGTTGTCCAAAGTGAGGCAAAGCAGAGCCTGGTTGAAGCTTGTGAGAATTGATCACCATGTCCACGCCTTAGAATATATTTAAACTCTCTAAACCTGCATCATTTCAATTCAGTACTTTCTGATTAGAATAGGAAACCCGCACTTCATCGACAAATCTTTCGAGCATTTGAATTCCTTTCTCCGCTGTCGAACAATTCCGTAAGTCCCCTTGAAATACCAGCAAATCACATCGAGCCAAACCGAGCCTATTCGCACTTAAAGAACCTTGGAGTTGAACGCACGAACTTTCTGGCAATCTTAGCGTGCGGAATACTTTGATCAAGAGAGAATAGGGAAGCCATTGGCAACTTTATTCCCTGCGGGAGGTCAAAAAAACACATCAATGGGCTAGGAGGTAGCATCCTCGGCAATAGCAAAATGTCCATAGTCATTTTGACAGATAACAATAAGGTAATTGATGGATAAACCAATGCCGGAGTCTTGTCTTCATTTTATAAGAATTGAGAAAACTCTTACAACTTCCTCAATGGTACGCCAAAAGACAACTATTTGAATTCTCCTTATTTTCAAATTTCATAAAATAATATTCCTCATAAAGTGGCATCCAAAAAAATTCAAAAATATAAAATATTAATATCACCTTATGACAAGGCGTACCCTTCAAGTCCCCTTTTAAAACAACTTGCAAGTTGTATCCTTAGGCCAAGGGGTGGTCAATTGAAAAATATAACACTTATGCCAATACTTAGCAAATTTCAACAATTAAGGCTTGAGAGGAAGATATTGAAACAACCAATAACATGCTCAACTGAAGAGAAGACTGAAGACAACCAACTGCATACTGCCACAACCATCATTTACTAAAAATAGTAAATAAAATGAAATGCTACAAGAGCCAAGCCCATGAAACCCTAATTTCCACCTCATTCCAGTCTACGGGTTCCGGAATAGACTGAAGAAAGCCAATGCTGATCACTGATGAGAAGGGGACATTACAGTCCGCCCTCCTCGAAATTGCTTGTCCCCAAGCAACTGCAAAGATGGATGCAACAAAATCTGCTCACCTTCCCACGTAGCATCTTCAATAGGCAAATTCCTCCATCTAACCAAATATTCTTTGATTGTCCTTCTTCTCAAAGAACGTTCTCTAGTGTCAAGGATCTCTTCTGGAATCAACACTAAATGACCTTCCTCATCCAATGGAGGTAATTCTGATGTAGCCACCACATTGTGTCCAATTGCCTTCTTGAGGCGAGACACATGAAAAACATTATGTATTTTGCTTTCAGCTGGAAGTTCCAACTCATAAGCAACTTCACCAATCCTTTTGGTGATTTTGAAAGGACCATAAAAGCGTGGCTTCAACTTTTCTGCACCACTCTTCTTGAGAGAAGATTGTCTATATGGCTGAAGCCTCAAATAGACCATGTCCCCAACTTCAAAAGACCTTTCCACACGCTGCTGATCAGCGTATAACTTCTGCTGATTTTGAGCTTGTTGCAGATTTTCCTTAAGAGTTTTCAAGATGTCTTGGCTTTGTTGTAACATATCCAGTGCTTGTGGGGCTCTACTATCACCAAACACTAAATCAACAAAGTTAGTAGCCTCATAACCATAAAGTGCCTTAAAAGGAGACATCTTAATTGACATGTGATAAGAAGAGTTGTAACAATACTCTCCTAAATGAAGCCATTTAATCCAAGCTCGCTGCTGTCCTGAAACATAGTTCCTTAGGTAGCCCTCTAACCACTTGTTAACAATTTCTGATTGCCCATCTGTTTGTGGGTGATAACTTGTGCTTGGAGTAAGCACTGTCCCACTCAATCTGAAGATCTCCTGCCAAAATACACTTAGGAACTTGCTGTCCCTATCACTGACAATGGTTTTAGGTAACCCATGCAAACGGAACACCTCTCTGAAAAACAACTCAGCCACTTGAGCTGCTGTAAATGAAGTGGTAACAGCAAAGAAATGAGCAAATTTCGTTAGTCTATCAACCACAACAAATATACAATCACGTCCTTGCACCTTGGGCAACCCCGTGATAAAGTCCATGGCAATACTTTCCCATTTCTGATTTGGAATAGGCAAGGGCTGAAGTAGACCAGCAGGAAAAGAGTGTTCATTTTTATTCCTTTGACAAATAGGACACTCTCTAATGTAATTCAAGACTTCATCTTTCAAACCTTTCCAAGTGAATCATTCACGAATCTGCTTGTAAGTCTTGAAAATCCCTTGATGACCAGCAAGGGGAACATCATGAAAAGATTGTAGAATCTTTTTCTTAAGCTTAGATTCTTGTACTAAAAAGATTCTATCTTTATAATAAATTAATCCATCAACCAACTTATACCTTTCATCAACCAATTGACCTTCTAACAAGCTGGTTGCAAACTGATTTTTAACATAATCAGCAGCAATTAATTCTTTCCAATCTGCTGATAACTCACAAATTGACTGCAAATGAGGCCTTCTAGAAAGTGCATCAGCAACTATATTATTTTTTCCTTTGACATATTCAATGTCAAAGTCATATGCTTGGAGTTTACTTACCCATTTTTGCTGCCTTTCATTCAATTCCTTTTGGCGCATAAAATGTTTAAGACTGTTGTGATCAGTCTTAACAACAAATTTACTTCCCACCAAGTATTGACGGAATTTAGACAAAGCATGCATGATGGCAAGCATCTCTTTGTCATAAATAGAGTAAGTTTTTTCTGCCCCTCTCAACTTTCTACTCTCGAAGACAATAGGATGTTTGTCTTGCATTAGGACAGCTCCAACTCCTTCTCCTGAAGCATCACATTGTAATTCAAAAGGTTTTGAAAAGTCCGGAAGTGCCAACACAGGACACGAACTCATGATTTGTTTAAACTTATCAAAAACCTCTTGTGCTTGCTTAGTCCAAAGAAAAGCTCCTTTCTTTGTAAGATCTGTCAAAGGTGCTGCTTGATGAGAATAACCTTTTACAAATCTTCTATAGAATCCACATAACCCTAAAAACCTCTCAAATGAGAAATAGTCTTAGGAGTTGGCCAATCAAGAATGGCCCTTATCTTTTCTGGATCCACTTTCACACCCTTTGAGCTGATAATGTGGCCAAGGTATAAAAGTTCTTCCATCCCAAACTCACACTTTGACTCTTTGGCGAATAGACATTCCGCCTCTAAAATGGTAAGCACTTCTTCCAAATGCTTAAGGTGCTCTTCCCAAGACTTACTGAATATGAGAATATCGTCGAAGAAGATGAGCACAAACTTCCTCAACTGCTGTCTAAAAATCTTGTTCATACAAGATTGGAATGTGGCTGGAGCATTTGTCAAACCAAACGGCATGACAAGAAATTCAAAATGCCCAAAGTGGCATCTAAATGCTGTCTTTTCTATATCCTCCTCCCTCATTCTGATTTGGTGATATCCTTAACGAAGATCAATCTTTGAGAAGAACATTGCCCCATGGAGCTCATCAATAAGCTCATCAATCCTAGGGATAGGATATCTATTCTTGATGGTTTTCTGATTTAATGCGCGATAGTCAACACACATACGCATTGTACCATCTTTCTTTTTGACCAGCACTACTGCTGAAGCAAATGGACTCTTGCTTGGTCTAATAAAACCACTTTCCAACAGCTCCTTGATGGCTTTTTCAATTTCATCTTTCTGCCTCTTTGGATAGCGGTAAGGTGTAGTAATGACTGGTTTTGCTCCTTCTTCTAATTCAATCACATGTTCAGAACCTCTTTCAGGAGGTCTTCCAGGAGGTAAGCTTCCAAAGACTTTACTTTTCTTTGAAAGTAAGGCTTGAATATCAGGATGATATTGCCTTTTTTCCTCAACCGGATCAGCTGGTAAAACCATACATTCAGCAGCCCATTCAACTTGATCATGGCGGATCAGCCTTTCCATCCTTTTCAAAGACACAATTCGAGGGCCTCCATTTGACATCCCTCTTAAAACAACCTTCTTTCCATTAGACTGAAATTTCAGCTCCATGGTTTGCAAATTCAATGTGATCTCACCAAGAGATCGCAGCCATTGTATGCCCAACACAACATCAGTGTCTCCTATACCCACCACATAAAAATCATCCTTAATTTCATGATTCCCTAATTGCAAAGATAGATTAGGAATTCTCCTTGTGCAAGACATAGTGAAACCATCCGCAACCATTACTTTGAAACCATCAAAATTTTCAGTCTTTAAACCTTTTCTAGCAACTAGCCCTTCATCAATAAAATTGTGAGTTGCTCCAGTATCAATTAGGGCAACTATCCTTTGTGAATTTACAACTCCATGAACCCTAAAAGATTCATTCTTTTGAAAACTGGATAGTTGTGCAAAAGCACTACTATCTCCAACCTCTTCGGACTTGTCTTCTTGAACTTCTTCACCTTCACTACTTGCTGATTCGTATTGCTGATCAGACGAATCAGATTCTGATCCATAATCAGAATAGCCCTCCATTTGAACTACTTTGCCTCTTCCATAGCAACGGTGGCCTTTCACCCAAGGCTCACGACAAGTGAAGCAAACTCCATCCTTTCTAAGCTGTTCTTTGAGCTCTTCGGACAGCCTTGGTGGAAACTTCTTGGGCAGATTTGAAGATGGCTTTTTATCCTTCTTATGGCTGAATGTTTTTGAGTGAAATTTAGGTCTTGGGGCTGCCAATTCCATGCTCCTAGCTTTCTTGATAGCTTCATCCAATGTTGGAGGATCAAATTCTTTGACCCAACCCTTCAATGGCTCCATTAAACCTTCAGCAAAAAGGACTACAAGTCTTCTTTCAGTAATGTTGGGCACCATTACTGACAACCTCTGAAAATCAGCCACATAACTTTCTAAAGATCCTTGCTGTTTCAACTGTGCCAATTCTCTAAACTTCAATTCCGGATCTTTGGTGTCAAATCTCTCAATCAGCTTATTTGTAAACTCTCCATAAGTGCGAATAAGGTTGTGGCCAAGAGTGACCAAACCGTGAGTCCACCATTCATGAGCTATGCCATCTAAGTGCAAGGTAGCAAATTTGATAGCATCTTCTTCCGGCATAGGTCTAAGGGAGAGGTAGTTATCTAACTTTTGCACCCATGACCTGGCTGTACACTTGTTACCACCATCAAAATGTTCCATAGTGATCTTTCCCAAAGCTTGGTAAAAATCATTTCTAGGGCCTGCAGGAGGACGTTGATCATTCCTACCACCATTTCTCCGACTCCTTTGATTCATGAATTGATCAAAGGTCCATGCTCCTCTCAAGTCAAGAGGTAAGGACACATACTCCATATAGGCTTGACGAGCATCATCAGCAAAGTTTGGAGTAGCCTCAACTGGTTGTTGCTCTTCCCTTGGTGTGAAAACAGGAAAGAGGGGTCTAGAGGATGACCCACTATGAATTGTAGTATGCTGACCTACAATTCTATCTCTAGTATTCACCTCAGGACTGCCACTATTATTATTTCCATTCACTCCACTATTTTCTCCAGCTGAGTTATTTTGGGGCTGAATAATACTCTGAGCTGCTTGCTGATCCAACTTGGATAACAAACGGGACATCATATCTATCATTCCGTCAAACTTTTTCTCCACTCTATCCCTCTCTTCATTATCTCTTCTTACTGAATCTGACATTATGATAGTTGTGTGATCAACCACTTCCACTGAATTATCTGAACCTTCCACTGTTTTACCAAGGTCTCTTAGTACTTCTGAGAAGGTATCTGCCTCTGGAACGGGTGGAAACTGATGCTGATTTCTGGCCTGACTTCTAGTGTATGGCCTAGTGTCTCTGTCACTCATCAGTTAACTACTGCAATCAGCCACAGGATGGCAGGGTCTTCTGCTCTGATACCACTGAAATATGCTAACCAATTTTTTTCGATGAATTAACCACAAATAACCAGCAATAGATGATTGGATTAGCGTTAGCCTCAAATACAAATCTGAACTTGAATGGAAGATAATGAACTTGAACTGAAGAACTGAACTTGAATAGAAGAACTACTCAACGTCAAGAATGTGCACTCAAGATCCCACTGAGGGCGAGGTGCTAACATATGACGGAGTCTAAGAAATTGAAATTATGAACTATTAGGCGGATAACCAGCCATGAGAAAACAATTCCACGCTACCACCAAACAGTGGGGGGAAAAGATTACAAAATAAGCAATTCATCCGCTGCGGCGGGCATCCACAATGCTGTGGGGATTCACCACTATGAGTGGGTATGAGATATTACAATCAAATTAACCTCACTGGCGGTAAACCATCCAGGGGACTTATGTGAGAAGAAACAGAAAGAAATTGCAGCCAATTAAACTGGAACAGTACTACTGTTTACAGTTTGTACAATGTGGAATAAACTGCAAATTACATAGGAAATATAGAATTCTTCATACACAAGATTAAGAGATGATTTTCAATGATATTTTAACCCTCTAACAGCTGATAGTAAATCAGAAATCAGAACTTCAACAAACTGATGTAAAACAGTAAACTGGAAATTTCAATCTGCAACTGTGAGAATCAATGGAATTATCATAACTCACTCAAATCTTCTCCGAATGGCGTGAAACGAGTTGCAAATGCACCTTAGAAGTCTGGCGCCCAAGTTAGACTCCAGAAACAGCCTCCAAAGACTCTAGTTTATTTGGCACGAATCCCAAGGCATCATCAAATGGTACGGCCCATGAAGAAAATCGACTTTGCAATATAAAATTTAATACTTGGAAATAAATTCCCAAATTTTGTGAAAGGTGGCGCCTTCAGTTGACTAATGCAAGGCCAAAGTACCCAGAACAGAATAAAATTCGCTTTAGAAGTTATGAACAAAACTCAGCTTCAGCTGTGTAAAAACCAGGAACTTCAAAACTGTAGAATTCACCAAAATTATCAACCTTTATTGCTCAATCTGCTAGTCTGTTGTGAGAAGCAGCAATGTTCCAACTAGGTGTTGTATTTCAAACACGAAATTGGGAAGGGGCTAGGAGGTAGCATCCTCGAAGCAATAGCAAAATGTCCATAGTCATTTTGACAGCATAACAATAAGGTAATTGATGGATAACCAATGCTGGAGTCATGTCTTCATTTTATAAGAATTGAGAAACTCTACAACTTCCTCAATGGTACGCCAAAAGACAACTATTTGAATTCTCCTTATTTTCAAATTTCATAAAATAATATTCCTCATAAAGTGGCGTCCACTTTCCTCCAAGCATAAAATTCAAAAATATAAAATATTAATATCACCTTATGACAAGGCGTACCCTTCAAGTCCCCTTTTAAAACAACTTGCAAGTTGTATCCTTAGGCCAAGGGGTGGTCAATTGAAAAATATAACACTTATGCCAATACTTAGCAAATTTCAACAATTAAGGCTTGAGAGGAAGATATTGAAACAACCAATAACATGCTCAACTGAAGAGAAGACTGAAGACAACCAACATTTACTAAAAATAGTAAATAAAATGAAATGCTACAAGAGCCAAGCCCATGAAACCCTAATTTCCACCTCATTCCAGTCTACGGGTTCCGGAATAGACTGAAGAAAGCCAATGCTGATCACTGATGAGAAGGGGACATTACATTCACATGCATGCTACATGTATTAAGTATATCCATGCCATATGTGTCTTCAACAAAGACTACTCCATGGGTGTTTATGATTACGTTATGCTTAAGAGTTATGAAAATGTTAGAAACTTTGTCTGACAAAATGCTTCTTGAGTTGAGAAGCACTAACAAACCAACCTATCGAAAATTGAATGATGAGGAGCTGCAACTATTGAAATGAAAAGGTGTGAAGGAAGAGCATTTCATCCATGCTTTCATTTGAAGGAGCCCATTAAGGATAGAACCTTAAGTAACTGGGTTCACAAAGATGGTGAATGAGTGTGAAAATATGAAAACATGTAACTCTTCAAACATGAAGACTATGACTCCCTCAACAGTAAATTATAAAAAGGGAGAACCACCTCTTGGCTAAGAAACCATCAATAGTAAATAAATCTAACAAACAACTTGGAAGTAAAAGTATTGTTATCAAGAGTAACTATTCATTAACATTCAATAAGCATTCATCCCTTCAAGCAATCATCACTGATCAAGAAATCAAACAATCAAGAATATATATATATATATATATATATATCAAGGGGTTTCCCAAGGCCACAATGCAATTGTTCTAACAAAGAGTAATTTGCACAATCAAGTCCATACCACCTTGTAATTGGATCTAGTAAACTTCACCTAGTGGACCAAAATTACTCCATTTCATGAGTAGCTCTACATTCATAAACTTGATACAAATCAAGCTACACGAGCCTATGCTAAGTTACATTACGGGCCCATAACCCCCAAATCCCAGGATCATTCCCACCTTTCAAACTTTGGGATAAATGGATATTGTTTAAAAGGATCATATGAAATAAAACAATACTTTCCCAAGATACAAAAATAATTTTAGTATCAAAACATGAGACATATCAAATTTTGTAAAAGGAGTAACGACCTGCAATTAATTTGGTAGTCCGAAAAAGAATTAAGTATTAGTGTAAGCCTAAAGTTTAAATCCTTCTATTGTACATCTTGCATTTTAATTAGAAGGTTATAATATAGGAATCAATGATAAGATAATACATGTTGAAGATGTTTTAGGCTCTTTTGTATTACATCCTTATTAGAAACAAACTCACCTCAAAGATTGGCTTGGATATTTATTTCTAAGGGAAATTGCCAGTGATTGAGGCGGGGGGGCACCACCTAAAGTAAAGAAAAAATACATCCCTTACTTAGATAAACCTTGCACCAAGGAGTAAGACCTTGATATTCACAACACTCCCATTCTCCATCATGAATTCTATTATTTTGGATTTTCAACAAAGGATAGTGAAGAATTTATATCGTTGCCTAGGATCCTTGTGTTGATGAAATGAGAGGAAAACTTGTCTTAAGTAACAAGTCTTTCCAAATTCCAAACTCCTCGTTTATTATTGGGAAATAGCAGTACACAAGACAATAAATTGCCCTCATACTTGATGGGATGATACTGACCTTATTGGCAAGATATAATTACAATGTTAAGTCAGACATAACTGACTTTAGAGTGTCACAAAAAAAGCTAACCACATCCCAAAACCGGAACAACACAAATCTATAAGGCGGTTGGGGATCTTGGTAGCTTCAGGAGCATCCTCGATTATGATTGCTTGAGGAAAAGCAATTTTGGGGAGGGCGGACTGTCATGAACCCAAAATCGCAAACGCTGAAATACAAGTATTAAAAATATAAATATAAATATAAATATAAATATTCACAATTTAAATATATTATTATGATTATAAATCATTATAATAATATAATTATAAATACAGTACAAAAGATAATACTGGAGTCTCATTCCTATCAGCATATTATTTACAAATGCTACTAGATAGCCGCACCAATATGATTCGCTTATTTGAAGATAAACATACTCTCTAGAAGTATTAGTCGATGTCCCTGAAATGAACGAAAATTCATATCGATGCGACACTTATCTATTTGTGACTGACGTGGAGATCATTATTTCTCTTCTTTTGAAAGTTCAATTGATTCAAGGTAGTTAGATATTGGTTCGAAGTCTTTATTTTGAAACGCTGCCAATGAACAAATATTATTGGGCATTCGGTAGGAATTATTATATACCATTAATCTTTGCCTAAGACAACTAGCCGATAGTTGTAGCTATTAGGTGTAGGTTGTAAAAGGGACGAAGTGAGGTATAGAGCTTGTCAACAAGGCATGCCATCTTCAGAAAGTAATCAAGCCTCCAATAAATCATTACGTTGGTCAGATGTTATTACTAGAACATATAGCAACTATCTCTACAAATAAAATTATATTTAATTGTAGAGGATATACTTAAAAGGATGGGGGGTTGTGTTTAGCAAACAATAATTAAGCCTAAACTAAAAGTCATGACCGTTTGGATGATCAACTCTATCCAAAGAGATGCATCTCTTGTGGAGGAAACATAGACATATAAAAGGTATATAAGGAAAATGGATATGGAAGGGGGGGAGACGATAGGAACAAAGGGCGATCGCATAGGAAATAATATTAATTACATTAGTTATTCCTGTGTGCAATTTAAAAAACACTAACAAGAAATTGTCTCCCTTGACAAATCGATTACTAGCAAGATATACGTCAAGGAGAGAGGAGGAGAGGAGAGCACAGTAGATCCCGAGGGATTTGTGTGATTCAACACAGCGAACCATTATATCAGAAATATATATACAATTAGAGGTAAATCAGATATCAGATCTATTTCACATTCAGGTGTATTTCTTCCATTTATTGTCTTACATCTATATAAGTATAGTGTTGATAGGTGTTTTATGACTGCACCAACATAGAATAAAGTTTCCCAACGGTTACTCTATCCTCTCTTGAACAAAATCTCCTGCATGCTAAGATTGCTAGAAAGATCATGCATTCAACTCCATGGTTCCTTCATGCAGTGGATAGATTCAGTTGGTTCGTTGTGATTTGCTGGTATCACGAGGGGACTTACGTAATTGTTCGACAATAGATAACAGATAACAGACTAAAGAGAAAAGGGATTTTCACGTGGTTTGAGAGATTTGTCGATGGGGTACAAGTTTCCTAATACTAACTAGAAAAGTGCGGAATTGAATGGTTGTAGGGATTATAAAATCTATATTCTAACCTAAGTGTTGGATGTGGAGATCAACTTCAGCAAAGTTCAACCAGACTTCGCTTTGCCTTGCTTCGGACAGCTTCCAGAAAGTCGGTGCAATCTTCAAGGGAGTGGCTAAAAATATCCAAATTACAACTCAACATAAGGACACCATCACAACGATGCATGGCAATATGTGAATCATAATTGAAGTTAAGTTCAAAAGGTTCTAGTTGACCACGCAAGGCAAACCCACCATCAGTAAGTTTGCTAGTGTTATGGATTAGACGAAGCTCGCTTAGATCAAACACCACATTCCACAACTATCATCTACTTGCATAAAATGAAATCTATTTTACTCTAAGCTACTTTAAGATTCTATTGCGAATTAGAAGGACAAAGAAGCCTCGCTAGCTACTCACAACCAAAAGATGAAACCACCATCAATGATAACTCTTTTTGTTATGATAGTGTGCACAACAACTTCTTACAAAGCTTTCAATGGAAAACTTTCCTTTTCAATCTAAGCTAAGCTATCAATCTATGCTATCTCTCTATGCTCTATCTCCTAGCTGTCTAATCTCTAGTGATCTCTATGTCTAATGAAGTACAAATGAGGGTGGATACCCCTTTTATAGTTGGCCAAGTCCAACAGATAGCTTAGATTACAATCAGATAGATGGCCCAGATCGTGCCACCTCAACCCTAAACAAGGTTCACCCTAAAAACCGCCACAAAGAAGAGTGGGTTAATAAATGAGAAATTAATGTCCACCATCATCTTCCAAAAGGCCATCATCCAAAAGGGCGCTTCCATTCTCTCTCTTTGACCGCAAAGTCAACGAATCTGGCCAGCGCTGTCTCAATCGGCATGGTAGGAACGTTCTCAATCTGGAACTCCAAGATTGCAACTTCTTTCTCTTGCCTGATAATGATTTTCCTCCTTGCTATCATTCTTTAACTCTCTAACGCCTGAGGATGATCTCTACCCTTGGGTCTTCATTAATTTTCCACCTTGATCTTGGAGGATTCTGCAGTCTTGGACTCGATGATTTCTTCTTTGCTACCGGCTTCCCTGAGTTGGGTGCATATTAGGTCTTTGTGGAGAAATCCCAACACTTAGCCCTTTCTTCCAACATCTCCCTTCATGGTTTTGGCGCAAATGAGACATCATGGAGGAGCTTCAAACTTGTAACTTCATCCCCTTCCAAGGTTGTAATGTTGTCCAGGAGTACTTGATCCATCACCCCAAGTCATCATGCCTTGGGCTAGGTGTTCACCCTGCAAAATAGATAAAGAAGAGAGCATCAAAACACTTTATAACATAAATTCACTCTACTTACCTGATATCAATATTCTGATTTTCAAGGCCTGATTGATCTCTGGATCAGATAGAATTCATCATTTTCCTCTAGCAAATTTTGCCTTCTTCATAACCTTTCATCACGGGCGCACTTTGACTATGTCTTTCCATTTTCATGACTTAGAATTTTTTCTTGCCACCTACTTATCCTCGGAGCATTCACCACTTAGAACTTCATATTTCTTCCTTAGAAAATTTTCTCACCCACCTTGATTCTGGCGTATAATACCTCATGTAAGCTTGGGCGCAATTAGGCCTTTGTGTCTTCATTTTCTCTGACTTAGCCAATTTCTCAAACTCCTTCAACACATTCTTCTATGGGCGCATTTGAGTGGTCTTCCTTCAATTTCTCATCAACTTACTCCTTGCTCTTCTTTGGGTGTATTTTAAGAGTCCTCCTCTTGGGTGCATTTCCTAGGGTCAACTTTGAATATGTGCCTTGGAATTTTTTTGATGAACTCACTTCATGGGTGCACTAGAGGGGTATACTTTTATTTTTCTAACTTAGAAAATTTCTCACTTACCTTTCTTCCCTTGGGCGCATATTGGAGAGTGCACTTCCAATTTCTAACACTTAGAAAATTTCTTTACTCCCCTCCACAATCTAGGCTGATTTTGAGAGTGGTGATGCCAAGTTCAATGCCTTAGAAAATTTTGAAGCCTCTTTACACTTTGCTTGAGGGCGCATTTGGGGGTGTGTGCTTCCATTTTGAATGACTTAGAAACTTTTTGGGTGCCTCCTTGAAGTTTGGGCGCATTTGGAGGGTCTTGCTTCAGTTTCTCAAGCATTTAACTTATGATGGGCGCATTCCACCCCTTAAGCTTCCATTTCACAACACTTAGAATTTTTTGAAGTCACCCTTTCAACTTGGGCGCATTTAGAGGGTCATGCCTTCACTTTTGTTTGCCTTAGGATTTTTTCTATCTTGATTCCTACCAAGGGCGCATTTGGAAGGTGGTATTGCCATTTTAATACCTCGAAATTTTTCAACTCCACTCTACTCCTTGCTAGGCGCATACAAGGGGTCCTCCTTCCATCTTCTATCACAGACTTAAAATTTTTTTATGACTCCTGCTACCTTGGGCGCATTTGGAGGTGGCTACTTCCAGTTTCTCATTACTTAGCAAATTTTCTCCTTCACTCCTTGCTTGGGTGCATCTGGAGGGTCTTGCTTCCACCTCAGACTTAGATTTCCAGCCACTTCCACAAACTGGGCGCATTTCAAGGCTGGAGCTTCCATTTTTCTCAGACTTAGAACTTTTTCAGGGCTCCTGCTACCTTGGGCGCATTTCAAGGTGGGTGGCCTGTTTAACTTTGCCTTGGGCGTTTTTTGCATCTGGGGTGTTAAGTAAACCTCTGAAGGTGACCCTCAAATTTGGCTTGCCCTGGCTTTCTATTTTTAGTAAATCCCCTGATTTTTATACTTCTGCAACTCCGATTGACTTGAAATTTGCTCCATGGGATTCTCGCAACCTGTTTGACCTGTTCTCACTGGCCTTGTGTTTTGACCTTCTATTTTTAGCCTTGTTCTGGAGGTGACTTTCTATAAATAGTAAGTACTCAGATTGCGCTCAAATTTTACCAATGGACTGCTTGAAAGATGTTGATTGCGATGGGATACACCAGTGTTCAGAGATTCTGGTGTTATACGTGTCATTTTAAGTCCAGAAGTTGGAAACCCTAATCTAAATTGCATGCGCCTCAAATGACTTATGTTTGATTCCTTTTCTGTTGCATGTTGCCTTGTTCGTGAAACTGAAGTGCTGGGGAGCTACTAGAGTGAACCTGCTAAAAATAGTAAGCGCCTGAAGTGACCAACCACTTGCCGGACGTGTTTGCATGGTATAATGCCCGGGAAATCTCAAAAACCCAAAAAATTGGTCTGCATGTGGGCACCTGCTAAAAATAGTAATTCCCTGAAAAGTTATCAACTTGTCTTGCATGTCACATCATCGTGAAGCTCTTGAAAAACCCATAAAGAATTTCCTGACATGCATTGAAAACTCCAACATGCAAACCCTTAAAATGGCTTCCAAAGCCAGAACTGCCAAAAAGTTATCACCTCGACTTGCATGTTATACCATCGTGAAGCTCTTGAAAAACCCAGAAAGATTCTCCAGACATGCATTGAAAAAGCATACATGCAAACGCTAAAAAATGTTTCAAAGCCCGGACTGCTAAAAATAGCAAGCTGTCAGAATTCAGTGAAAATTTAGTGGGAACCTGCCTGAAGCCTTCTAACTGCAATGCCAAGCTCAGATTTCAATGCGCTCACTTAAATTAACGTCAAAGTAGCTTGAAGAATGAAAACCCTAATCCGCCAAACTGCACTTCAGACTTAGTCAAAATTTCAAATTAGGCCAAAAGATAAGTACATCATCGGAAAGATAGAAGGGACAGAGAGAGAGAGACGCAAAACCAAAGCCAAAAGCCCTGAACGAAGCAAAAATTAGGGGGTCCCCATTTTGAATGGGGTGATGTGTGAAAAGTTCACAACATTAGCTTCACTTCGAATAAATGTTCCTGAACATTTCAAAGACAAAACCCATTTCATACTTAGAACCTTTGAATAATTCTTTCCAACCCATCAATTGACTAGGGGACATACTAAAACGGGAAGAGGAATCATAAATTGGATCAAGGCACCTCATCTTTTGATTACAGTTGTGTGCATATGTGTTTATTCCAACTCAAAAGACCATTGAAGCTCCTAGAATCCGTCGTGACGAGCTACATAATGATCCTAACTTCAAAAGCATCTTGTAATTCTCACGAATATTGCTTCACTGCCAGCCAAGCATCCATAGCCCTGGTGCAGTTATCCGCATATTCCCAAAACCAATATTGAAAGTCTAATATTTCTTTCATTTTTCTCTTTCTTTTTCTTTTCAGGTATCTCTTTTAGCACATTCATCTTTTCTTCTTCATACTGATTTTCTTTCAATTCCACAATTGGCTGGTAGGCAGTGTAGCCTCCAATGGGTTTGAGAATTACAGGGGTGATTAAGTAGGATTTAAGATTTTTCACTTGCCATGACTTCTAAGAAACCTCAATGACTTAGGGCAGTTAATTATGTGTGTAAGATATAGTAATCGTGAGACTTGGTGTCAAGACACAATAGATTATTCCCTTCTGAGTCAAGTACAAATCCTAACCAAATGATAAAACTTGAAAGAACGGCCTCGGATTCTAAAGCACTTCTTGAATGATTATCCAAGAAATGAACTAACATTGTGTCGGAGCGTGCCAAAAACAACACAACACCCCCTCCCACAAATGGGATCCCTTTATTCCCGACTAAACTAAGCAACAACTAAACGAAAGAGAACTAAACTAAGGAAAGCAAAGTGGACTAAGCCAAGCAAAAATGAGAAGAAAAACATACTCTAACAGGACAAAAATTTCAAACGGACAAGACTCAGAGGACAAAAATATATACAACTCCTAGCATGATTTCTTAGGACGTTCAGTGGCAACGCAACAGTAGTGATAGTGCGGAGCCTAGCAAATTTTTCCTTGAACTCAGAAAAGTAATCTTTCACAATACAAATCTCAAACTCCAACAAAACTTCAGGAAAGATTAGCAATTGAGGCAACTCATTTAAACCATGATTAATCCAGAAGCAAGTTGTCTTTCCTAGACCTCCATAATCAAATTTATAACCTTCAAGATCGAGAGTAAGGAAAGAGATAACTTGGTGTTCTTCGTGCTTGAATGGAGACTCTTGACTATTGTGCACCACCTACCATGTGAAGAGAGATTCAAAACATCCTCTAGAGGTCACCATTGGTGATGTGTGGTTCCACTTGCATCTATGACATGCAAATTTTTACTTGCTAATTCATCTTGAGACCTTCTTGGAAGTAGACTCAGCGCCCCTTCGAATTTTTCATCACTGTCTGCTTCATCAGGTGGTACTTTTCCTTCAAGTTGACATTCTTCTTTTATCCATTCATCTTCAGGAGGTTGTAGTTGGTGATACAGTACCTCGTTTGCATCAGCATCATGCTCATGAAGTTCTGACTCAACCTTGAAACCCTGGAGCAACTCTTTTATGCCCGTATCCTCATGTTGAATAAACCAAGCATCCTTGTGCACATTTGTAATTGTGTCCTTAAAAATTAAGGGTTCCTTAATAAGCTGGTTTTCAAATATAAGGGGTAGTGCCCCTTCAAATTGTTCTGTTTGTGGCGGGATGCGGGACATTTGAAATATGATGATTGTTCTTCATACACTTCTTTTAATGTCACAACTTGCTCATTAGTTTGCCCATCCTTTTGATCATTTTCTCCAAGGGTATTTGAATTTTTTTTTCTTACAATGGCTTGCAGCTCTTCATTTGGATCTTCTCTTTGTGGTGTGGATGAATGCTCAACAAGGATTTCCTCTTTTTCTTGGATTGATGAAGCATCCAGTGATAGGTCTTTGTGGCAGTTTTCCGAACCTTGATCATTGCGTACAATTTCTTCACTCTCTTGAATGTCTTCCATTGTTTCCTTCATTTCAACGCCTTCTTTCAGCGCAATGTTCAGAACTTCATTTTTTGACTGCAATTTCTTTTGGCTCAATCATGCTATCTTCTTGAAACTCACTCCTTTGATTGTCACATGATGTGGTGCTATGCTCCTTCGGATAAGTTTCACCCTTCACAGCTGTGAGATGCATCCTCCACATTTCATCTTCTAGGCATTCCTTCTTTGGTGTAGGGTGTGCTGGCTGAATGTGTGCTTCTTTGCAGTCCTTTGAAAATTCTGCACTGAATATACCCAGTTGTTCCAACAATCTTAACTGATGTTGCACTTGGCTAATGGCCTCCTTGCATAATTGAGAAGTGAATTCTGAATGCCTTGCATTGTGAATTCTACACCAGCCAGCCAACAAGATGCACTCCGCAGGAAACTTTTCAATGCTCAACTGCTTCTTGCTCATTTCTTTGTATCTCTCGAAGAATTCATTGAGACTTGGATTTTCTGATTCAGGGTTTGCTGGCACCATTGGTTTGAAAATATCTTGAAAGAAAATCTCTCATTGCTAAACCAGATGTACCCTTGACAAGAATGTCACACAATTTAATTCATTGTGCCAAGTGGTGTCGTGAATTCTGCATCCATCTCTCACTGCAAAGTCAGATAAATTGCTTGGAAACAACTGCACATTAAAAACTCGATGTAGCAAAGGAAAATCAATTCGACGACCTTCATGGTCATAAGAAACTTTTAACTGCTGCCCATCCATTAAGGAATCACTATTTTTACTGTTCGAAGGAAACTCTTGTTCGACATTCACATTCTCAGAAACAATCCAATGTTTCGTACCTTCACAGCTTCTGGAACAATTCAATGCTCGCCCTTCTTCTAGCGCCAATTTTGTTGACGGGTGTTTTATGACTGCACCAACACAGAATAAAGTTTCCCAACGATTACTCTATCCTCTCTTGAACAAAATCTCCTGCATGCTAAGATTGCTAGAAAGATCATGCATTCAACTCCAAGGTTCCTTCATGCAGTGGATAGATTCAGTTGGTTCGTTGTGATTTGCTGGTATCACGAGGGTGTTGTGACCTTTTCACACATCGCCCCATTGCAAATGGGGACCCCCTAATTGTTGCTTCGTTTGGAGGGGTCTTCATCCAACTTTGCAACACTTAGAAGATTTTCAGCCAATTTCAAGCTTCCTAAGGTGGATTTTGATGCTGGACTTGACAATTTATCAAACTTGGTGGATTTCATGTCTTTTGCCAAATTTGGAGTGATTTGCTCATGCTAACCCTAGCTTGCCCTAACTTTCTATTTTTAGAAAGTTGTCCAGATTTTGTGCTTTGAACTGATTTTTGACTTTGAAAAGCCTGATTTTGCTTCATTTCAAATCTCGGGATGTGATTGAGCTGTCAGGGCCCGATGCCTGCTTGTACCTGCTATTTTTAGCAACTTACTAAAAATAGCAATTGTTAAGAATGCCCTCAAATTTCATGTGTTGAATTCCTGAAGTGTGGTGATCGCGGCCGAACGTTGCATTTGCATGACTGTCGTGTCTTGCCCTTGAATTTAGGAAACCCTAATTCCTCTGCACCAGCCTGCTAAAAATAGTAAGTGTCTAATTTTCCATCCTCTACAACTCCGTTTGTCTTGAAACTCGCGCCATGGGGTCCTCATCATCCGCTTGACTTGTTCATACTGAGCCTTTGCGTTGACTTGCTATTCTTGGCATGTTCCTGAAGTGGCTTACTATTTATAGCAGTTGCCTGATTTCGAGACTTCCACAACTCCGATTGACTTGAAATTTGAATGCTGTGCTCCACATTGGTAAACTTGCCTGTCCACACTGGCACCTAATGCTGACTTTCTATTTATAGCCTGTGTCGGGAACTCCTTACTATAAATAGTAAGTGCTCCGTTTGTCTTCAAATTTTACCAACGGACTCTTTGGAAGGTACTGATCACGATGGGATACTTAAGTTTTGGAAATTTTGACGTCTGACCCCTCACTTTGAGTCCTGAAAGTGGCTGAAAAAGTGACCAACCGGTTGCCAGATGATTTTGCATGTCATACTAGCCGAGAGATCTTGAAAAACCTAGAAAAATCATCAACATGCAAGCACTGGCTAAAAATAGCACGTTTTTGAAGAGTGACCAATTCTGCTTGCATGTTACACCGTTGCGAAGCTCTCGAAAAACCCAGAAAGATTATGCCGACATGCACTGAGAAAACCTACATGCAAACCCTAATTACAGCCTCCGAAGGCTGAACGCTGAAAGTTGTCATCCTGTCTTGCATGCCATATCACTGCGAAGGTCTCGAAAAACCCACAAAGAATCTCCAGACATGCATCTGAAAATTTAACATGTAAACCTTGGAATTTGCCTCTAAAGGTAGGACTGCTAAGAATAGCAATTTGTCTGTTTCTGCTCAAATTTTGCCAGTGATGAGTTCAAAGTGTTCAGAATATAGTGCGGTTGTCAAAATGTGAAAATCTCGAGAAAACAAACCCTAAATTGACACTTACTAAAAATAGAAAATTGGCAGAATTCAGTGAAAATTTAGAGGAAGCCTGTTTGAAGCATCCTAATAGCAGTGCTAAGCTCAGAGATTGACTAGCCAACTCAATTTGACCTTAAAGTAGCCTGAAGAATGTAAACCCTAATTCATTAAATAAAAGCCTTCCAGACTTAGCCAAAATTCAAACTCAGGTCAAATGGTAAGTACCCCAGATAGAAAGGACTGACAAAGAGAGACAAACCGAAAGACCCAAGCCAAAAGACCCGAATGAAGCAAAAATTAGGGGGTCCCCATTTTGAATGGGGAGATGTGTGAAAAAGGTCACAACAGGTCCTCTCAACACCCCTTAGTTTCTTGCTTTCAAACACAGTGGGATGCTTATCTTGCATCAAAACAATCCCAACACCTTCTCCGGAAGCATCACATTGTAACTCAAAAGGCTTGGAGAAATCCAGTATGGCCAGCACTAGATAAGAACTCATGATTTTCTTGAACTTATCAAAAACACTTTGAGCTTTTTTTACCAAAAGAAAGCCCCCTGTTTAGTGAGGTCAGTAAGAGGAGCAGGACTTTGAGAGTAACCCTTCACAAATCTTCTGTAAAAACCACAAAGACCCAAGAACCCTTTCAAATGAGTCAAGTTCTCTGGAGGTGGCCAATCAACTATCGCCTTGATCTTTTCAGGATCAACCTTCACCCCATCGGCACTAATTATGTGACCAAGGTAGAGCAGCTCCTTCATTCCAAATTCACATTTGGACTCTTTGGCAAACAAACTTTTTGACTCTAGGATGCTAAGCACTTCCTCCAAGTGCTTGAGATGTTCTTCCCATGTCTTGTTGAAGATGAGGATATCATCAAAAGAGATCAACACTAACTTCCTCAACTGTTTCTGAAAGACTCTGTTCATACAAGATTGGAAGGTGGCTGGAGCATTAGTCAACCCAAAAGGCATGACTAAAAAATTGAAATGACCATAATGGCATCTGAATGTCGTCTTCTCAACATCTGACCCTCTCATCCGAATTTGATAGTAGCCTGACCTCAAATCAATTTTTGAAAAGAACTTGGCACCATGTAGCTCGTCAATGAGCTCATCTATCCAGGGAATGGGGTACCGATTTTTGATTGTGCTTTGATTCAAGGCACGGTAATCCAGACATGCGAATGGTGCCATCCTTCTTTTTCACAAGAACTACTGCTGAAGCGAAGGGACTCTTGCTTGGACGAATGAAGCCCATCTCCAAGAGTTCTTTTATGTTTTTCTCGATTTCGTCCTTTTGCTTCTTAGGATACCGATATGGTGTTGTGATGACTGGATTGGCCCCTTCCTTGAGTTCAATGACATGCTCAACTCCCCTTTCAGGAGGCGGCCTAGGAGGTAGATCAGCAAACACCTTACTCTTCTTGGTGAGTACAGACTGGATATCTGGAGGATAGTCCCTCTTTGTTTGAATTGGACTAGCTGGAAGAACTATACATTTTGCAGCCTACTCAACTTGATCGTGCCGAATCAGCCTCTCCATTCTTTTGAATGACACAATCCGAGGACCACCATTGGACATTCCTCTTAGCACCACCTTCTTTCCATCAGATTGGAACTTGAGCTCCATTGTTTGTAGATTGAGAGAGATTTCACCAAGTGAGCGTAACCATTGAATACCAAGTACGACATCCGTGTCACCAATAGTAACTACATAGAAATCATCTTTGACTTCATAGTTGCCTAACTGCATAGACATGTTAGGAACTCTTTGGTTGCAAGAAATATGAAACCCATCAGCCACCATGATTTTGAATCCTTCAAATTCTTCTGTTTTGAGACCTCTCTTTGCAACCACACCTTCGTCAATGAAGTTATGTGTTGCCCTAATATCAATTAAGGCAACAATATGGTGACCTCCAATCCCACCACGAACCTTGAAAGATTCGTTCTTTTGGAAACTAGAGAGTTGGGCAATAGGGCCCTCAACTCCTTGCTCATGATCAGACTCTTCTGGGGCTCTCTCTTCCTCGCTGTCTCCAAAATAAGACTGCTGATCAGACATATCAAATTCTGATCCATAATCAGAATAGGCCCTCATTTGGTTAGAGCACCCTCTTCCATAGCATCTATGACCCTTAATCCAAGGCCCCAAACATGTATAACACTTGCCCTCTTTTCTAAGCTGCTCACGCTGCTCATCAAATAACTTGGGTGGAAACTTCTTATGCTGATTTGAAAATTGCTTCTTATCCTTGTTGTGGCCAAAGGGCTTGGGCGGAAATATTGGCCTAGGGCTTGATAACTCCATACTTCAAGCCTTTTTGATTGCCTCTTCGAGACTTGGTGGATCGAAAACCTTAACCCACCCTTTCAAAGGTTGAACCAATCCTTCAGAGAACAATACTACCAACCTTCTTTCAGTGATGTTGGGCACCATCACAGAAAACCTTTGAAAATCAGCTATGTAAACATCCAAGGAGCCATGTTGCTTCAACTGTGCAAGCTCACGAAATCTCACTTCAGGATCCTTAGTGTCGAACCTATCAATCAACTTATTGGTGAATTCATCATAGGTTCGAATGAGGTTGTGGCCAAGCGTGACCAAACCATGGTACCACCACTCATGGGAAGCTCCTTCCAAATGCAACGTTGCAAACTTTATGGCATCTTCCTCCAGCATGGGCCTTAGCGATAGGTAGTTGTCCAACTTCTAAACCCACGACCTTGCTGAACACTTATCACTTCCATCGAAGTAAGCCAATGACACCTTCCCAAGGGCTTGTTGATAGTCAGTCCTGTGAGCCAAAGGGGCTCTGCTATCAACTCTTCCTCTGTTTCTTCTGTTTCTTTGGTTCAAGAATTGATCAAAGGACCATTGGTCTCTAAGATCAGGGGGTAAGGTGGCATACTCCAAGTAGGCTTGCTTGGCATCATCTGCAAAAGGAATGGGAGCTTCAACTTGTGGTTCCTCCCTCTGAGTGAATGTAGGAAAGAGTGGCCTAGAGGCTGATCCTCTAGAGGTGGCCTCATGTTGGCCAATAGTCCTGTCTCTCCCATTGCCATTGTTTCCATTGACACCACTATTTTCACTTGTGGCATTGTTTTGACTAGGGGTATGATTTTGAGTAGCCTGCTGATCCATTCTTGCAAGCAAACGGGACATCATATCAATCATCCCATCAAAGTTCTTTTCCATCTTATCATCTCTCTCATCCATGGCCTGCTTATGACTATCTGACATGTTCTCAACTGCTTTCCCTATTTCTCTCAAAGCCTCTGAAAAAGTATCTACTTCTGGCACTGGCGGAAACTGTGACTGCTGCTTTCTGGCCTAACTTCTAGTGTAGTATCTGCAATCACTGTCACTCATCTAACAATTGAATCACTGTAGGGCATAGGTTGGCAGAATCATGGCTCTGATACCACTATAAAGAACCAGACTAATTTTTTGTTTTGTTTTTCCAATTACAGTTACAATCAACACGCACCCGTTAAGGTTAGCTCTAAAACCAAAACGATGCGGAAGTACCTCTAACTAAGGAAGTACACCAAGATCCCGATGTTGGGCAAGGTGTGAGCATATGGTCAGAGGATCTGATGCAAATGCAGAACTGGAAGGGAACTCTAACCAAGAATGCATCTAGGATAGACAAGCATATGGTCAGAGGATCTTATGCAAGATGAGCTGAAAGTAACTCTAACCAGGATGGCGCCAAGAGATGGCGAGCATATGGTCAGAGGGTCCCTAAAACTATTAACTGAAGGTAAATAGGCGGCAAGCCAGCCTCTTCCACTTATTCAGCGGGAAGTACAATAAAGTAAGTGAAAGAGAGAAAGGAGAATTGCTGATAGTACTACTAATCAGTTTACAATATGATAGAATGCTTTCCAAAGCCCAATATTAGAAGTCCTCCAATGCTGCAATACAAAATATGATTTCCTCAATGCTTAACAAGACTCTCTAGACTCAAACTCCTCACAAATTTGCATTTATCTAAGACTGATATGACAGACCAGCGACTGAAATGAAGTAACCAGCAATAGCACAACTCTCTAAAATGAACATAAATCACTCCCCACACATCCAAAACTCATGAGACAAAATGCAACAGCCTCTAATGACCATGGCACCCAAATCCCAATGAAGAAACCACAACTTATAGCCTCCTATTTTTCTTGTAAAAATTCCAAGACACCCCCAGATGGTACAACCCTCAAGAAAGGGCGATTTGCCTTGGTAAAATCAATGAGTCCATAAAAAAATCTGCAAATTTGCTTGAATGGTCGCCCCACATAGAGAAATGGTTAGATGCAATGCCCAAAACAATTTTATTTTTATTTCATGAGATATGAGAAAAACTTACAATCAGCTATGATATTCAGCAACTCCAAAAATATGACTAAAATGCAAGGAAACTGAACTAAGATGCTAGGAACTCAAATGCAATGCTGAAACAAACTCAACTACAATCTACCTCTCAACTAGTTGCTATCTTTCAAGCAAGAAGCTGAGCCAAGCTAGGAGGTGTGCTTTCCTCGAAGCAACTCTGTCACCATTTCGGCAGCATAACTTTACTGAAAATATGAGATGATGAACTGAAGAGAAAAGGCCTCCCTTTATAGACTTAGCAGGCATCTCCAGAAGCTTCTAGAAAGTGGGCCCTTTTTTTACTTTGAATTGACTTCATTTTCCCTCCAAGAATGGCGTCCCTCTTCCCAAGGCAATATTTGATTTTTAATAAAATATAAAGCTCCTTGAAGTTGGCGTCCCTCCTTAAGCATCACATAATTTGGCCAAGAAATATTTAATAACCTCCTGATGAGGTATTCACCCTTGGAGTCCCCCTTTTAAAACAACTTTAAAATATAACGTTATTTAAATCAACTTACTTATCTCTTCAGAAAATGCATCCAAAGGCCAAAATTCAAATTACCAACTGAACTGGTTGAAGAAGAGAGCCAACAACACTGAAATCCACAAGGCAACTGTCAGAAAGAGAATTTACTAAAAATAGTAAATTCATGAAGCTGCTTGGATCGCAAAGCAAGCTATACCATTGCAAAGCTCTCTGAAAACCCAGAAAGAATCCGCAATCCAATTTTCAAACTTCAAGCAACAACCTCCTCAAAAACAGGAAACCCTAATTTCTCCCTCTGAGTAGCCTACAGGTCTCCGGAATAGGCCAACGGTCAACTGAATCGATCACAATTGAGAAGGGGACATTACATAATCTGATGATAACCGGACCTCAGATCAATCTTAGAGAAGAAACGGGCACCATGTAACTCATGTATTAACTCATCAGTTCTAGGGATGGGATATCTGTTCTTAATTGTTGTCTTATTCAAGAGTCTATAATCAATACACATCTGCAATGTACCATCTTTTTTCTGAACCAGCACTATTGATGATGCAAAAGGAGACTTACTTGGTCTAATATGTCCCATGGCCAGCAACTCCTTAATCGTCTTTTCAATTTCATCTTTGAGTCGCTTGGGATGTCTATACGGAGTGACTATCACAGGCTTGGTGCCCTCCTCCAACTCGATGATATGCTCAATCCCTCTATCTGGAGGTCTGCCTGGAGGAATCTCACTAAACACCTTCGTATGTTTAATCCTTAACTCCTGGATATTTGGATGGTATTTTGGCTTCTGTTGTTCCCCTTGTGTAGGAATCAACACACATTCTGCTGCCCACTCTACCATATCATGTCTCACTAGCCTCTCCATCCTCCTGAATGAAATCATCCTGAAACTGGAGTCTCGGATTTCCTTAAGAACATGAGTCTTTCCATCAACCTAGAAAGACATCTCCATCTCTCTAAGATGAAGGGTGAATTTCCCAATATCATGTAACCATCTCATGCCAAGCACCATGTCGGTATCACCCATGTTCAAGCGTATGGGCAAATCTGAAATTATCCTATCACATTTGAGGGTATAACCATCTGCAACCTTAACTCTTATCCCCTCAAATTCCTCTGTCTTGATGCCTCTCCTATCAACCAAATGAGCATCAATAAAATTATGAGTTGCCCCTGTGAAGAGTGATTATCTTCTGCCCTGCTAGAACCCCACACATCCTAAATGAACCCTCTTGCTGGATGTTGGTGATGTGTGCATCATGTTGCCTTGCTGCTCCTTCATGTTCCCCTTCACCTTCATGTTTTTCTTCCTCATGCTCGGTCCCTAAATCTTCAAAATCAGATTGCTGATCCGATCTCTTTGATTTAGAATCCTCATAATATGCCCACATTACTCTATGAGCTTTTCCCTTAGGTCTCAAGGGGCAATCATGGTTTGCATCATAGGGCCCCTTACAATAAAAACACAACTTCTTCTTTCGCAAATCATTGAGCGTATCACGATCCAAAGGTGCTGCTGATTTTCCCTTGAAGTTTTGTTTGTTCTTCTTCTTAGAGAAAGATTTATTGTCTCGATATGAAGAAGATCCTTTGAATGAAAACTTATTTTGTGGTGTTGATAGCTCCATACTCCTAGCCTTCTTCATAGCTTCTTGAAGAGTAGGAGGATCAAAGGCTTTTATCCAACCTCTCAGAGGCTCCATTAATCCTTCAATAAATAACACCACCAACCGTCTCTCTAAGATGTTAGGAACCATCACTGATAATTTCTGGAAATCTCCAATGTAGCTCTCTGAACTTCCAACTTGCTTGAGTTGGGCCAAATCCCTAAAGTATGATTCTGGGTCCTTCCTATCAAAGCGTTCCACTAGTCTATCCACAAACTCTTGATAGGATGTGATCTGATTATGCTGCAATGTTACTAATCCATGATACCACCATTCGTGTGCTGCACCCTCCAAATGGAAAGTGGCATACTTGATGACTTCCTCTTCTGTCATGGGTTGAAGAGCCAAGAAAGTATCCAACTTATGAATCCATGATTGTGCAGTAGTCTTGCCACTACCATCAAACATGGGCAATGTAAGCTTATTAGTAGCTTGCTTAAGATCCTTATTCTGATTCTGAGGTCTCCTCTCCTGTCGAGACCTATAGTAGTCCATTCTTGATTGTACAAATCGGTCAAAATGCATGAGCTCTCGTGCTTCAGGTGTCAATAGTCGTCATTCATCATGAGCAGCCATATATGCATCAGCAAAGGTGGGCTCCTGAACTTCTTCAACATTCTCTTCCACTGCACGTTCTTCCCTCAAGAAAGTGGGTCGTGTTGGTCTATCTGCAGTGCGGGAAGTTGCTCCTTGTACCCGCCTTGACCTTGCTATACTCCTGTCATCATCTTGATCCCTGTTATTCCTTGTTCTATTTTCTAAAATGACTCTGTTCTGCTAAATCTGCTGCTGCAAGGAGGCTGAAAATCCCTCAAATGCTTGGGCCATTCTTTCAAACAATTCTTCACCTTTATCCACATTCCTCCTTTCATTTCTAGGAGGGCTACCTTCTCTTCTTTCCTACATAGTGCCACCAATCTCTTGGTGTCTTGTTGCAACAACTGTTGATAATGTGTCTTGTTCAGGGTGTCGGGGCCACTGTGTTTGTTTCCTTTATTCTCTAGCTGTATACCTCTTGGTTCTGTCACTTTGTTGCATAAATGAAGTCAAATTCTAACCCAAAGGATGGTAGGAAACCGCTCTGATACCACTATAATGAGCCTTGCTCAAAACTGATCTCAATTTGCCCCAATTGGTAGTTTGTAATTTCCTCAAACAATTTGATTGCAAAGTTTTGGTTTGCTGGTCTGGGTGTTATAGTCTGATATAAATGTTTTTCTAATGATATCCAATACATGAAATGCTTGCAAATGACTTCTATAATGATTAGACAAGTTCATAGATGCAATGCAGATTTCTTTTGTATTTTCAAATGCAATAGATGAGGTTTCATATGCTAAATATGCAGCTACAGCCTATAGACATTATGTCAAACAGTTGGCATACATCCTTTTACACAATTCAAATGAATTAGATTCAAATGGAGACTCCCAACTTCAATGTATTATTGATAATGCAATCTTCTTACAATTGCAAAGAGATGAAAGGCCAAGACTCTTGGCTTACATACATATGCTTGAGACTTAAATCTGATATGAACTTTCACCTACAGCTGTACCTCCTAAAGTGCAACTAAATGACATGTAATATGCATGAATTAAACAAAGGAACCTGGTTCTTGAAGTCACCTTGTATCTCCAATGAAGAAGCAATCAATATTTTGGAAGATGGAGACCATATGCAGCCACTAATAATTTTTCTAAAGAAATCGCCCCTGTTTTGATTGGAATGATGAAATAAAATAATCCACAATGCTTCCAAGCCTCCAATAACTCCAAACACAATCAGCAAGGCCCCTGGAATGAAACACTCCAATCTCCAAAAGGAATCGATGTGAATATGAGCTACAATGAATAAAAATGTGCTTCCAATGGCGTCCCTATTTGCTTCAGATTTAGCTTCAGAATTTCATCAAATAGCAACCGCCTTATCCTTCAAATAATCAATGGCAAGAACACAATCCTTCAATGAAAATCGACCCTACAATCTTAATCTTCAAAATTGGCCCTTGGCCACAAATTTTGCCCAATGAAGTGACTGAAAATATCACCTCCAATCTGCAACTCTTCAAGAGATATTTCACTCCCTCAGTTATGCAATCAATGGGAGTTTTCGTTCCCAAAGATGAATTGATTATCTACAGACCACTTGGCTCCACAAATGCTCAAGAAGAAATCACCAATCAACAACATCAAAACTGGGTGCTGAAGAATGAAACCTCAATGCCTTTTTATTTCTTTCCTCTAGAGGTCGGCCCACATAAAAAATAATATTATATTCGACTTCTAGAAGGTCTCCAAAATATTTTAATTATTTGCACTTTATAATCTATGAAAAATATATTAAATCAATAAAGTGCATCTCAACATCAAATTATAACATAAGGTTTCCATAAATAGAAATAATAATGATATTTAATGGAAAACCTTAATCCAATCAAATACTGAGCCAAATAATCAGCAAATGTCTGACAAAGACTCTCTCACCATGCTCCCTTAGCCTACGAGAGTCATGAATAGGCTAATCCTGCTGATATGCCAATGTCAACTAGAAGGGGACATTACAAAGGTTCTGCCACCTAAAAAGTTGAAAACAAATTTGAAATTATTACAAAATTAACTCCTCAAAAAAAAAACAGCAAATAGATTATTTTGTATAAAGTTTATATTTTTATTTGTTACTTACCTTGGTTAACTCCTCTCCTTTTTTGATGAGTAAGTCATCAAAAATTGTTCTTGCAGTCCTCTCCCCTTCAACTTTTTTGGAAAATGGGGACTCCAACCAAGCATTGGACACAAACATTTGCTTGAGATGAGGAATTGCAGCAAGAATGCTTTGCAAAGTGAGGAAGTGGTTAGAAAATCGTGTCACTCTTGATCGCACAAGTTCCTCACCATTTTTGTGTTTTCTCATCAAAGAAAGGACCCAAGTATGGTTTTATAACCTGTTTAGCATCTTCAACCACACTTTTGACCCATCTAATTTTCCCAGTGTCCTCTAACAACAAATCCAAGTAATGTGCAGCACAAGGAGTCCATGAAATAGTAGGATGCCTAAACATAATAAGTTTCCATGTAGCTACATATGTTGCTGCGTCGTCGATGATAAGTTGGACAACATTCTCAACCCCAACCTCCTGGACCACCCCATCCAATAGATTGCACAATCTCAGCATTTTTGGCTTAATGTGAGGCATTTATAGACTTCAAGAACACCAATGTACCATTAGAAGCCACTAAAAATTTAAGAAGATTCCTATTTTGTCCATTTGTCCATCTATTTGATAAGATGCTACAACCCTTTCCCCACAATACTTTCTTTTGATCATCAACCATAAGCTGTGTATTTTTTACAACTTCCTCTAGCAATGGCCCACTCAATTCTCTTGCTGATGGAATCTTAAACCCTTTATCCGCAACTATTAATGCATTCACCAAGCCTTCCCAATATGGGTTGTTCACCACATTGAAGGCTAAATTATTATAGTACCAAAAATTTGTTGCTGCCATCCTAGCCTCATGGTGTTTTTCTTTATTCCAAGCAGTACTTTCAAGTGAGGGTTGTGCTCCTGGAACATTGTGTTCAACAAAGAAATTTGTTGATGATGAAGGAATCTGGCTAGAAGTAGAAAAAGAACCCTCAGGACTCTCACCAATAGATGAATGTGGATGATGGGAGCTTGGAGTTAGGGCAACAAAGGAATCCGTAGGCATAGAACTAGATGCATTTTGATTCATGATGGGTGCTAATGCTTCCTTTGTCTTTTGATTTTCCACTTTTTCCATTTCGTACTCAACAAGCCAAGGCATTCATCTCTCTAGAAACCTATTCAAATTCCACTTGTCATATTTTTCTTGCATTCAGTACAAGTGAGTTGGCCCTTCATAGCTCTCGGTATCCCATGCTTCCATGCAGGATCTTTTTTGCCACTCATTTGTGTTGAATTTGAAGTTGACATTACTGTTTTAACATGGGAAAAAAATCAGCGAGGTTTTGCAAAAATTCAGCAACAAACAAAATGATAAGCATTTAGTAGAAAAAAAAAGAATCCAAATAGAAGCTAAAGGTGTTCGGAAATAAGGGATGAGGGGAAATGGAAGAAATTTTGACAACATTTCCCTTAATTTTTCAAGTTTTTCTAATTTTCAAATAAAAAAAACAAAAAATAGAAAATAATAATTGCTTATTTGTTTGAGGATTCGATCCTAAAATCTTGTCTTCTCAACTTGTTTCCTTGCTAGGTCAGTGTTTGGCTTGGTGAAACGGGCGAATATGAGCTAAAAATGATGTGTTTTTTGGTTTAAAACCCTGCCTGGGCATGTACTCTGCGGTCCAAGAGTTTGAGCTCGGGACTCAGAGAGTCTTGCACCGAGACTCGGACGAGTACTTGGCAAGACTTGCTGAGACTCGGCTCCTGAGTTTGGTCGACTCGCCTCAGCCAGCTGGGAGACTAGTGAATATAAGCATTATGTGAAGAAGCCATGAAATATGTGGCCATATGCAAAAGTGAAAATTTGATTGTTGGTTTCAATTCATAATACACCCTTACAGTATTTTACAAAATGTAACCTTCAACTTAAAAATGCCGACTATCAAGCCTACCCCAAATATATGTCATATTTAACTATTATTTTTTTATCTTAATTTAGCTCCTTACACATCAAATTTTCCACCACCACCCTTATTTTTCCAACTACAAAGAGATGCTTGAACTTAATACCTACACATCATGAAAAATAACCTGTACATGCCCTTATAACCAACTCTCCAATGTGCCTCGTTGAGATGATTACAAATCAAGCTCTCTTTCCAATCCTTCAATCCCTTTCGAATGAATGAAAGAATGAAAATATTAAAATGTATAGCTTATATTTGCTATTTTTAACCTATAATCCATTGAACTTGAGGAAGGCTACAAATAGTTTGTGTGTATTGCTTAACTTTATGCAGAATAGTGGTGCAACTGATTCTCTTTCTTCTACAGATTTAACAGCAGTGGGTAGTTTGGCAATGGTAATCATGATATTCAGCATTTACAAGAGCGTTATTTATATTCTCTATAAAGCATATAAACTTTAAAAACTTCATTCCTTTATAATGTTTGCTATTCTTCGATGCTAGTTGCACTGTTCTCCAATGCTAACAGCCTGACATTTTTCTTCAACCACTGGCCCAATCACGTTGTGTGTATGCATGAGTCAATGAAAAATTCAAAGTTATTTGCAGTAAAGCAACAATAGAAAAACAGGAGATTATCTTTTATGCAGCAGATATTAATTATCATTCAATTCTTTCCAGTAAGTATTAACAGATATGCATTTAATGATGTGGCACCTCAAACTCCTAAATGCAAGCATTCACATGATTTGCCTTAGATAATGCATTCTGTACACTTCATTGCTTGCTTCTGTAAACAGTTGAAATATTCTTAGTTTCGATTGTTTGCAATGCCTAGCAGAACTAGATAGTCTTTCAGAAAATAACCCATGCTCGATCTGCACAATGATATAATTAAGGCAGACACAATTCACTCCCTTCTTGGTCAAAATCATGTCTCAATCTGAACCAGGGAGTCACATGCTTTAGCGACTACAATATCCAGAAGAAAAACTTTATTCATTCTCCTTTCATTGCCTTTACCTGCCTTGATACCATGTTGAAAAATAGAAGAATAAAATGTTTGAAAGATATTAAACTATAATAACACAGTTAATAATATTAAATGATAATAAAGTTATTGGGATAGTTACTATAAGAGACCTGGTGTCTCTAAACCCCGATTTATGCTGAATAATGAAGTTTTGCTGAGTTTTGAGGGTTTGTGGTTCTTCAATGATTTTTGCATATAAATGTTTTTGCTGATTTTTAAAATAAAATGGTGCCAGTAAATGAAAATACAACAAAATATGCTAATATCTGTGCACACTTGATACCAATGAGCTGGAAATGCCTTCTTTTTATTAATTGAGTGCTTACAATATAAAAAGGCACACATGCATACAAAAAGGCAGCTGATTTATGAATTAAAAACCTGGTTTTTTATTTGCAGCCATGATGAATTTGTATGGCCAGCTTGAAAGAAGACTTTCTCCTTTTGTTTTTCGCTTGAAACCACCTTCTTCAATCTAGGCGCCCCCTTTGCAATCACCAAGAAGCTAGAAAGAGAGGCGTTTTTTCCTCGAAGAAAGAACACGCCCTTGCAAAGTTGTACGGCCTTTCTCATAGCAGATTGTACGGCTTCCTTACAACAGATGGTATGGCCAGAGAAGTAAGGAGAAGCTGATAGAAATTGAAGGCAAGTAATGATTCCAATCTGCAGATGATTCTTCCTCTGAAACCCCTTTCAAATCCTCTCAATGAAGCACAAGTTTGACCTCTGTAATGAAGCCAACAATTAGCATACTTTAGCTGATCTTTCACAACTTCAGAATGCTGGTCTATGAAGAGTTGACGTTCTCCACAGCCTGTAGATTGCTGAACTTGACAGAAACCCTTGGTTTCTCACAAATCCCAAAGCTCTCACAAAAAAGACAAAGTTTGAATAATCATTTTCATGAGTTCGAATTTGCCTTGAGAGATTTTATAAAACCTCAAGAAGCTCGATCCTCTCCAAAAAGCACATTAAATTATAAATTAAATGATATTTAATTTTCCCTTTGTGACTTAGGAAAAATTAACATTAAATGGGCGTATTTTCCCTTTTGAGTAATAAATACTCATTAAATAATATTAGCCCACTTTATTATAAAGTCTTTTAATACTTTATAATATTTCATTTAATTAATAATTCATTATTTGACTTTATAATATAAAGTCACAATAATAATTATTAAATTATCATTAAATACTCAAATATTCACCGTTTGCTCATCCAACTGCCAAATTGGGTCGAGTCTGAATAAACTAACTGAACCAAGTGCCTTGCCAGAAATAGTAAACCTTGACAACCTGACTTACTATAAATAGTAAGTGTCTAAATACCACTCTGGGAGCATTTGCAAAGGCCCAAACTTGAATCAGAAAGTGAGATGCTGTCTCTAACCACCAGGTAACTGCCACAAAGGACCCTCTATCCATAATTGTCAGCCTACGAGGGTCAAAATAATAGGCTCACTCCTCAGCAAACAATGTCAGCTAAAAAAGGGACATTATAGTTACTCATAAATCACAATATGACTTTTATAAAGTCTTTTCAAAATAGAACTACGCAAATCATCTTGACAACTAATATAACTCTAACTAAACATTTTAATCGCTAATATCACTAAATCAATGAAGTCACTTTATTACAAAATGTAAAAATTATTTTCTAACAAAAACTGGGAAATTCAAAATTGTTTCATAATATATTAGAGTTGTGGTAAAATTTTAATAAGCCATCTTCACACAGCCCACCAAAGCTAAAGTCATACAATAGTCTTAAACTTTGAAGTAGCCATCCCTAGAAAGGAACAAACCCGTATACAATTGATAGACTAATCAGACCAACTCGGATTGTAACACAGGTGTCAGAAATTTTGATTTTCTTTCCTTGGTGGAAAAAACAAAACAAGAAGTTTCTTTTTGTGTTGTAAGTTTTCCAGCAATAAGTATCACTGTTGGCTACCGGTTCTAGTGTAAACTTTCAAGACGCTTTTGTTACAGCAAAATTATATTGCCATTATGAAATGGTTGAGTTCTATTCTATTCCTAATTAACTGGTTACTTGTGCTTTACTTGTCCATTATGGATATTACCTTTTGCTTGATGTTGTTGACCTTGATTGTCTTCAATGGTGAAAGAACTGTAAATGAAGATAAAATGGCAAATGCGTAGCAATAAACTGATTGTTTGACGATATGGAAATTTGTGCATACACATGAGAATCTGTTTTGTTTCTAGAAAATTAATTTTCTTATGTGGATTTACTATTGCAGGTTGTGTTTCCATATTGAGGAAACTTTTAAAAAGCTTTCTTCGTATTGGGCAGAAATCACAGAAAATGCAGCTTGCAATTTTTGCATAAAATTTTGTTTATTGTGAGTATCATAGTTCGCAATCTCGGACTCAGAGAGTACTCGGCAAAACTCAGCAAAACCTCGGCACCTTAAAAAAAACACTTGTTGGAGAGAGAGGCAGAAGATAAAACATCGGCCTAGTAAAATAAGTATATATCAAGCATCAAATCGATAGTAATTTATCCTGAAATTATGGCATGCAGATCATGTCGTTGTATATTTCCATTTTCATGGGCAATTTTGTTGAGAAAATATAATCAATTACAATTCTTCCTCCATTGTTCCCATTTGTCTACATGTTTGAAATGCAGTGTAGAATCGTAAGGTTGCATGTAGCTAAGAGGAAAATTATTTATGATTTTATGCGCTGTCATTAAGAGGAGTAATACTCTTATGTTATGACTTCTATTTTATGTATGATAGAACAAAATATGACAGACCGAAGAGGATATCGATATATCATTATAAAGTCCTTGTATGTATTCATAGCATAATGAATATAATGATGATCTTTGTAGCTTATTTGTGTAGTGTGTTCTGTTTATGATCTCTTTTTCTTTGTGTTTGAGGTGTTATACTACATATATAGTGTGACAGTCATATGGATGAATAACCGTTTATATGAAGAATTTCCTGCTATATTTTTGGTGCCATTGCTTGATTGTTCAACTATGTTAAATTTGTGTGACATGTAAAAAACAAAAATAAAAATACGAAGTAAAAATTAATGGAAAGAGAGTTTAGCACATGTGAAGCCAATTAAATGTCTCAAGTGTAGTTTATAAAGTGGCCACAATTGCTAAGAGGGAGTATGTAGACACAAACTCCTCTCGTAGATGTGGTTGACAATTTTGTGTGGAATGATTGTGAAATTTGGCCTATCAACATTAATTTGTCATTGCCAATTTGGATTGAAGAGCTGTGAGGAGCAACAATGAGAAGTTGACAGAAAACAAATCCTTAAGATTTGTGAGAACAAATTAAAGGTAAAGATAGAATTGGAAAGAGAATGAGACACCATCTAGGAGACATAAGTTTTGTGCCTGCAAAATCATGTATAAACTGATTCTGAAGTGGACTCCTAGATAATGAACACTCAAGAGCTCTATCCAAATTGTAGAAAGTACATAAGGAGATTTTTAAGAGCAAAATTAGCGTGCACTCCAAGGGGTATGAAGCTCAAGAATTGTATTTTGAATGTGATGAGTCAAAAAGTGAGCTCTTAGAGGTGGATAAGGGTGTGCCATTGTGCACCACTAAGTTATCAAAGAATAGAAGAAAACAATATTGGATACTATATTATGGAAAAAATGTATAAGCTTAAAGTGAATATCCCTATTAGTGAGTTGATGAAAATAATAGAAATTAAGCATGCATTATTCAAGTATTTAGAAGAGCCTCTAGTGAAGGAAGCTCCGATCAAGGATATCTGGGAAAAATAAAATATAATGGAGGAGGATAAAGGGAAAGAAAAGAATCTTGGTTCAGCCTTAAATGCACATGCAATGATATATAAAGAAAATATTGAGTCAACCACATTTCTACTAACTCTATGAATATTCAATAAGAAACTCTATAATTTCTTATTTGATTCTTCCATAGATTTCATGTCATTATCAATATGTAAGGAACTTGGATTAACTTCAAAAAAGTTATAGCAAAAGGTTTCTCAATTTTAAAAATTAAAATAAATGTAATTTGAGAGCTAAATTACATCCATATATAGTTAGCTTTTGACCCTTGAATCCAACACTACATAGCCACCAAATTTTCTCACATATGGTTTCCTTGTTCAGAGATGGATTTTAAATTAGATCAAGATTAATAGAGAACCATGGATGAAACGTCTCATTGTAAAATACAATAAAAATAATTAAATATTATATGAAGAATTTGAACTAGGTATCTACATCCCATCTAATGTGGAGATGGAAGAAGATGAATTTCTATTTATTGATGTCAATATAATAGTATAATTACCCATTTAGAATGTAGGATTCCCTACTTAGAATATTACAAGGATTTCATAAAAAATAAAGGTACTAGTAGAATCTAATAGTGAATCTTCTTTTGATGATGATGGTGCATGTATTCAAATTTTCTAAGAATTTATTCATAAATTAGAGAAGATCAAGCTAATATTGGAAATAAAATATTAGTGGAATATTTATTATTTTCTTTGTGTAGAATTCACAATGCATCTCACTCAGAATTGACTTGTTCCCTATCCTTATCTACACTCAATAAGGTAAAAGGTTTGGATAAAAATCAAGATTAGCCACCTCCAATGCTAAAAAAGGCATAATATTTGCATTGTCTAATGTAGTCTTCTATGAAAGAACCCCAAAAATAGGATGTTGAATAGTAGCAAGAAAAATTTGATGCTTCAATAGTAGCATTGTAAAAAAAAGGATAATGAACAATATGCTCTAGACTCTCAAGTTTGATGATTCAAATGCAAGACAAGGATGTAGAACTTGTACTGAATTGATAAATATGCAAGTGAATTCCTTATTGGTTGCTCATAGACTATATTTTTATTGCATAAATAACATTGTTGCATAAGAGGCACTCATTCATGGGCTCCTAGCTCACAAAAAAGAAAAGAAAAGTGAAACAACTACAAATTATTGGAGACTATAAATTAGAAGTAAAATAAGTTAAAAAATAGTATGTGTGCCAAGAAAAAAGATTGGCTACTTATATAAATAGAGTTTAGGATCTAATAGAAGGTTTTCTTGTCATAAATAATAAGAATATTCCTCACAAGAAGAATAACATAGTTTGCCTTAGCTTCTATAGCTAGCATGCCAAAAACCATATCCATAACAAGGTTAAAAACGTTTACCATCAAATTGGTTCTAGTTCCTTCAGTACTAGAAAATGTCTCAAATTTCTAAGTTTTTGAATATTATAAATATATTATGGAATTCATTACCAATTTAGGGGTATTTGAAGTGTAGACAATTGATGAATTTGAGATGATATATTGAATTGGTTGGTGAAGGAATAGTGAGCTTGAAAAATAATACAAACCTTAATAGAATAGTACAATTAGAATGACTATTTGATTTAGAATAGATTGGTTAGTAGAATAATAATGTTGACTCAGAAGGATGAGAGTATTTTCCATATAATATGAGGGATGAATGCAATGTCAAGAACACATTCTTGGGAAAATCATGTAGTGTAGAGGAGAAGATTGACATTATTTAGGAACTTAGTGGTTATTATGAAGTATTTTATGGATTTACAAAGATGTTAGAACCTTTGATAATTCTACCATCACTCACACTATTCTGATAAATGCTAGAGTAAAGTCATTTAGGCAAAAACTTGTCAATGCATTACTAGAACCTTTGATCCTCCAAAAGGTATGTGAATATTTTCTACTAGAATTATATTTACAATAAGACATTCCATGTGGATAGCCAATTTATTCCAAATTTAGAAAAAAACAATAGAGAAATACGTGTTAAGAAAAATGGTGTCTCAACCTTGCAATTATAATAGGTTAATATATTGAGCATGAGGGGTTGCAAGCGGTTGTACCCCCTTGTGAGATCTAGGAGGAATGACCCCTCTATGAGGGGTTCAAGGGCCACACGCCTTGACGAGGGTTCAGGGGCAATGCCCCCAAAAGCCACATTTTATGTATATTTTATTATTATAAATTTGGACCATTCATTATTAGGTTTTAGATTTGATGGTAGATATTTTCTTAGCTTGTCTTTCCCTAGAAGGCAACCCTATTTTATGAGGGTATTGTATTACGACTATGGATTGTGATGTATTCTGAGAGTCTGATAGCTATTGTGTTGCCTTTGGATCTTTGGTTGGTGATACTCTTGTGAGAAGCTTGCTATACAAGTATATTGTAATCTTTGTGATTTTTGAATAATATATTGGCTAGCTTTTGGAGTTGGGGATTTTCTCTCAAACGGGTTTTCCCATGTGAATCATTGTTTTGTGGTATGTTGTTGGTGTAAATAGGTGTTTTACCTATTTAGTTCCTATTTACATGTTAAGTGCACTTAGGTCCTAGGAGGGAATCTTTCTAGCTAGTGTTATCACTAGATCTTATCTTATCTTTTGGAATTTAATGCTTGTGGCCTAAGTCATTTAATATTGTTGAAGTAGTTGTTTCATTATACAAAGACACATGCCAAGATCTTGTTTAATCATATCTCACAATGTGCCTTTATAAGCAATGCATCATATGTACATTGTCATATTCAATCTGACAATCTTGCATCCATAATCATAACATGCTATTTCTACCATTTATCTCTTGTGGAAGTTATTGTTGTCTTGATCTGATACCATGTAGGATTCTTTTGGTGATGAACTCCTACATATGCATGATATAATGTTTATTTCTATTTAATTTTATGAAGTATTATAAAAATATAAAGTTTTTTATTACCCTCATCTCAAGATTTGTGTAGGAAAATGGATATATCTTCCAATGTTTTAGTTGGAAAATGCATCATCATTTTTATGGATGACTTAATGGTCTTTTCTAAGAAAAGGGGTGATCACATTGATGATTTCAAGAAAGTACTTCAACAATGTAAGGAAAATGGAATTGCTGAATACACCTAATACTGAGAGGGGGGGTGAAACAATATTCCGCTAGCGAAATTAATTATTAAAACCAAATTTTTATCAGTCCACATCTAATTGCAAGCCAAAACATAAAAGAGATCATAACACATTGACACTAGGATTTTTACGTGGAAAACCCAAGGTGGGAAAAACCATAGTGAGGATTAGCTCAAAATATATTATAATTGGTTATAAGATATTACAGGGCACATTGCCAAGACTCACTGTCATTGAAAGGCTAACAACTTGAATACAAAATATGGCTTATTGCCAAGATACAAAAGGGTGTGGCTCACTGCCAAAATGAACTAGAGTAGTGCACCTACAAAGTGTTGCAAGCAATTTTGATTATGCTTTGAAACTATCAAAAATTTTCTTTGGTTGTTAGTGTACAATTATTGTTAGTAACTTCACACTATTATACTTGTCACCTTACTAGCATATCTCTCAATCTCTCTTTCATCGCTTTGACCATCATAAATATATACACACGCATAACTTCCTTTATCAATCAGCTTAGCCTAATTGAGGAAGCACTCAAAATAAAAAAAAGTCTTGTTGGCTTAATACAAAATTCCTTTAGGCACACAAAACAAAACATGTTATCAAATCATTAGGTCAGCCCGGACCTAAAAAGGAACACACACAAAAGATAAACCTTTTTGGCCAAAGGAATATCGAACTTTTGTCACCTGGATAGCTCAATCGGATCACACACACATGCTGAAAACTCATTCATACCTGTAACTGTCATTCCTGAGCAACATACTGAAAACTCGTAGAATTCCTTTTTACTAAGAAGATTTTCAGTCTAAAATACCGAATCAATATTGACGCACAACTTAGTTAGTTACCAACTAATTTTTGCATCAATGACAAGAAACCCAAAGGGTACCTTCTTCATTCTTCCAATAATCTCCCCCTTTGTCATCGATGGCAACATGTGCCAAAATTGAAACTTGCTTCAAAACAAAAATTGTGTTTAACTCCCCCTATCATATGTACAAAAACAAACATAACATATCATACTTTATATATACTTTGTTCCTTTTCTCCTCTTCTCCCCCTTTGACCTCAAGGACAAAGGACTGGGGAAATAAAACTTTAAGTCAGGAACTGGGGGCACCTTGTAACTCCTTGAGAATCATTTCCCAAGTAGGCTTTCCATCATCCCAAACTACTTTTTCCCTAGAAAGTGTTGTATGCAAAGATTCTATTTCCACTAGGCGTTCTTCTCCTTCCAAAGTGGATGGAGCAATGTTCATTTTCTCAAATTTTTTTGCTTCCATTAGAGCATTTGATATAGTAACATGTTTGGACATGAACAAATCTCCAAGCTAGGCATACCGCCCCATAGCCTCTTCCTTCTACCTCTGTAGGATGAAAAATTTATTTTCAAGATCTGCAATAGAAACCCACCTAACATAGTTTCTATCATTGGAAATCTTATAATCTCTGGAGGTATCAACAAGTTGAGACTCAATTGATTCCATTAGATCCTTGATACCTCGAGTGGCTTTCGACCATTTCATGTAGTAAACAAATAGCAGTTGGGCTTCTTCATCACATTCTCTTACCTCTTTCAAAGTTTGCAAAGCCTTGTCACATGCAACAATACACTTATCTTGTAGAAACAACAACCTTTTCTCTAGAAAATTCAACTCTACTTCTTTTGTAGTTTGCATCTTAAGATTGGATGTGTACTCTTTAACAAAATCTACTATAAGCCTCAAATTTTTAATCGGAGCTAAAGAGTTGTCTAGAGTAACACTGGGGGTTGTCTCTTATAGATCTTTGATAGCTTCATTTATCAACTCATTTCCTTGTTTATATGACTTTGTAGCCTCCTGTGTGACAGAGCAGAGAAACGTGTTACTTAGCTTTATTCTGTCACCGGGTGTCATCTTTGTCAAATCCACATAACCTAGGTGAGATGGTAACTTGACTAGTTGAGGTGGAAGCACAGGCTGGATTACAACTTGTCTCAAAAGAAGGCCTTTAGGAGTACTTCTAGATGACTCTTCGGATGGCTTTGACAGTTCAAGGCCTTTGGGAATTTCACCTTCAACTAGAATGGCTTCCTTATATTCCTCTTTCTTCTTTTCTTTTTCCTCTTCTTTTCCTTCTTTTTCTTTTTCTTTTTCATCACCGGATGACTTTCTATTTTCTTCATCCCTTCTATCCTCACCATCCATGTCTTTATCATTATCTTTGTCTTTACTTCCTTCATTTTCATCTTTGTTTTTATCTTCCCTTTTCCTAGTGGATTCTCGATGTTCTTCTCTCTTTTCACCAGATTGATCTCTATGATGGTCATTAGACCTTTTGTTGGTAGTTTCATTTGTGTCCGTCTGAGGGGCAGGGGTCTTTGAAGCACCAAGTGTCTCATCAATAGTTTCCAATACAGCCTAGTTATCCATTACTTATGCAATAGTAGCAGGGTCTTGAATCTGAGTAGTGTGAGATGAAGAACTGGATCTTGTCCAAAAGCTCCTTGCTAATTGCCTAATCACATCGTGAGTTTCTTTCCTTACTTTTTCAACATATTCATCTTCCTTAGTCATTAACATGTTGACTCTCTTCTTGACTCTAAAAAAATGTAGAACATTCTTTCAACAAATTTGCAACTTCTATCTCTGAGTGGGTTGAACTAACAAATTTTAAGGCTTCATTTCTCATCTTGTCTTTAACATTTAAAGCTTCTTGCCTTCTAAGTACTAACTCTTTCCACACATTTTTAGTAACTTTTGATTGTATGGTATCCATGTTTATGTTACAGATAATTATGTACTAAGCATAATCATTTATGATGGTTTCTTTCCCTTCGTCATTAACTTCATCATATAACTCAGTAGTTGACATAAGATCATTATCAATCATATTGTTCACTAAGGTTCCAAGAACTAAGGGTGGATTATTTCTTACCAGAGGAGAATCGGGCATGTTCTCCATAGGATTAGATAAGCCTTCTTCATTCTTCTTTGTGTGCACATGTATTTGATAGGCATCTTTCTCTTCCTTTGTCTCCTCATTAGTGGAGATCTCCATACACATTTTGACTCCTTCACCGGAGGTACTACAGGTCTTTTCTATTTGTTTTCATTTGATTCTCATCTTATAGACCAAGCTCAGTTTATTCTTCAACATCACTTAGATTCCTTTTTTCTGTGAGATTTTTCTTTCACTCTTCTTCTTTTTGAAGCAATAGATGGTGCAACAATAGGTATAAATCCTTTTTCTTAGAGGCACTGGTACAAGGACCGGTAGGGGTAGCAACATCAATAGATGTAGGGACTCTTTGTTCTTTTCTTTTCCCTTTCTCAATATTAGCACCATTGGGGGTGCCAGAGCTGGAAATAGGTGTTGGTGTAGCACCAGACAATAGCCTTCCTGATTTTCTGGGTTTGAAGGATTGTTCATTGGTTTTCGCTTTCCTTTTATCAAGAGCCTCCTTCAACTATATTATGTCATCTTTAGTGTATGTTTGATCTTGAAAGAAAGCTTCAATTTTCTTTCTTCATTAAGGTGTTGCAGCCTTTGAATGAATTTCAACAGATTTCTCCTCATATGTACCGAGCCTAGGTAAAGAGGGGTGCTTAGGATTGTACGACAGAATCTTAATGTACCTTTCTGCCATTTTCTCTTCAATCTCATATCTTAGAGGTTCAATCCATTGAATTCTAGATTCTATGGCCTCAATGATACATTCATTAGTTGATACAAGAAATGTTATCTCCTCATACTTCACCAAACTTCTTGGAATCTTTTCTCTTTCATGCATTTCGTTCTGAAAGACTGCAAAGAAATAAGTTAGGGCATTGTTATGTGCCCTAAAATATCAAAGATTGTGTAGATGATCACAAATCTAATGAGCAATTGGCCTAGTGTTATCCTCTATTATGTTCTTTCTTCTTGGTAATTCCCTTAGAAAATAGAATAACAAACAAACAACTAGAGTGTCAAATTTAAAGACATGCTTCTTCACCTATCATACTTAGGTTTTCTATAAGTTGCAACCTCAACAACTCATAGAGATCAAAATATTTTCCATTCACCACCATTTCATAAGTGGTGCAAATTGTTGTGGCCAATATAGAGTTTGCTCTGTTTGTGAAGTAAAAAAATTTCCCAATCATAATGGTAGCATACTTGACGGCAGGGTTTGCGATAGACTTTGTGGTTAGGGCTCTTTCATCAAACTTGGCAGCAGTTAACCTTGTGACCTCATCATTTTTCACTACCTTAAGAACTAGAATGGCACTCGTATCACAAAGACTAGTAACAGCTCAAATTGCTTCCTTGTTGATAATCCCTAGTTCATTTATCCACACAAGATTGTTGTGAACCCTATTGAGGGCCATCCTGACAAATTCCACCTCACTCTTATTGGAAAAGTTTGGAAACTAGTTCCAACCATTCAGTCTCATTCGAACGAGGTTTTCATATTCTACTTTGAGTAGTAAGTCATTAGTCAACTCATTGTCCCACAAATCCTTTAGTTCTTGGTGATTAAATTCTTTGAGCTTCCCATGAATGTATGTTCTTGGGTCTTCGATGGGTAGCACATGACTTGGGATGTTCAAGAATGCACCCATTGGGTCATTTTCATATACTTTCCATGAACATCTTTTGAATTTTGGTTGGGGCCTCTTAGAAATTTCCACAACAGTAGGAGTGGCCATATTCCTCAAATAATCTTGAATAAATTTAACAAAGAGTTCCTTCAACTTTAAAAACCACAAAATTTAGATAACAGAGAATACCTTTTTTCTTGTCAAGAACTAGGGTTTCAGTGTACGATGCTCTTGACTCACTTTCTATCTCACTTTTTCTTGCACTGCTTCTACCAATTTGCACAAATGTACTTTTCTTTAACTTAGTCGCTTGCTTTATTATTTATTGATTTTGCCTTAATTTTACAATTATTACTTTTCACTTTTAAAGTTGCTAACCACTTTGTAAAATATACTGTAAACCAATAAGAGCTCCGCAATTCTTTTGATTTGCTTATTTTTTTCTAGAGTTCTCTCTAATACCTTCAAAATAGAGATTTGCATCACTTATCCTTGTGTCATTGCTTGACACCTCATATATCAAGGGCTTGTTATATTTTTTTGTGACTACTCCCCCTTAAACCATTATTGGGTTCAATTCTTAGGAGAGGTATCTACAACCAATGGAGATTAAGGATTATTTGATTCATCCTTATTTTTAGGTTCTTCCTTTTTTCTCCAATTTTTTCCCATTTCTTTCATTACTTCTTTGGGATCTACCTTGTTCGTAGGCTTGTTTTTCTATTCTGAATTAGGTTTCTTCCCAACTTTGCTCCTACAAAATTTTGAGATATGTCTTAGTTTGTTACAAGTGTGGCACACAACATATCCTTGATCAAAAGAGTTTGCATTCATCCTTGAACTAAACTGATTAGCCTTGTGTCCAAAGATATTGCATGTGTAATAGTAGCCTTTAAAATATTGAATCCTTCTACTAGTATTAAACCTGTTCATCATCATTTGACTTCTACATTTGGTAGTTCTATGTCCAAACTTGTTGCAAACATAGCATTGTTTAACAAAGAATCCAACATTCTGACTCATTCTATTCTGGTTCATCCTATTTCTACATTATATTGCTCTATGTCTGAATTTATTGCATGAGAAACAAAAACCATTAAAAGATGGGTACCTTTGAGCATTGGGTTGTTGAATGGGAATCCTTCTGGTATTGATCCTTCGGTTCTTACTTTGATAAGAATTTCCTTGAAGTTTCCTTTGATTTTCCACTTTATTGAGAACTGGTTTGGTCTTTGGGCTTTGTTCTTCTTCAAGTCCTAGACCACTCTTTTCTTTAGCAGGTTTCTAAGATGTAATCAACTCATCAAGAATTGTAGAACTTGTCTTGAATCTTTCTTCATGAGCTTCCGCTTTCTCCAAATCAGCTCTTAGGGTTACCACTTCTTGCTTAAGCTTTGTACATTCATTAATTTTATTCTGGATCTCAGCTTTTAGACATTCCTCAATTCGTTTCTTTTCTTCTACTCACACTTTCAGCCCAATAATGTCCTCATTACCCTTCTTCAGCTAATCACTAACTTCTCTATGTCTATCCTTGAATTTTTTGATTTTCTCTCTCAGCTTCCTGATGCAATAATTTTGTTCCTTCATATTTCCTTTCAAAGTTTCCTTCTCATCCTCGCTTTTTTCCAACTCCTCAAGGGTAACATGGATTTCTTCAGATACAGAGTTCTCTTTTGGAGAAGCAGAATAGTATTTTCTAGCCATGTATCTGAATTCTAAGACCTTCCTCAAGCTATAAGACTTTTTTCAGAGGAACCAAGCTCTAATACCAATTGTTGAATACACTGCATACTGAGAGGGGGGAGAATCAATATTCTACTAGCAAAATTAATTCTTAACCATCCAATTATCAATCCACATCTAATTGCAAGCCAAAACATACAAGAGATCATAACAAATTGACACCAAGATTTTTACAAGGAAAACACAAGGTGGGAAAAACCACTGTGAGGGTGAATCAAGACATTGTGATAGTAATAGCACGATCGATCTTGACGTGCCCAACTCTTCCTGTTAGAGATTGATTAATAATTGATTCATCAGGAATCTGACACATTTGCATATAATAAAGCATACACCGGATCTCCCTTTAGGTATGGGTGCACGCACACAACATTTATTCTTCCTTGTAATGATGTAGTAAAGGTCACAATATATTATAACCGGTTATAAGATATTACAGGGCTCACTGCCAAGACTCACTGTCCTTGAAAGGATCATAGCCTTAATATAAAATATGGCTTGGAATCCAAGATACAAAAGGGTGTGGCTCACTGCCAAAATGAACTAGAGTAGTGCACCTACAAAGTGTTGAAAGCAGTTCTGATTATGCTTTGAAACTATCAAAATTTTGTTTTGGTTGTCGAAGTGCAATTACTATTAGTAACTTCACACTATTATACTTTCTACATTCCTAGCATATCTCCCAATCTCTCTTTCATCATTTTGACCATCATAAATATATACATAGGCATAATTTCCTTCATCAATTAGGTTCGCCTAATTGAGGAAGCACTTAAAATACAAAAATCTTGTTGGCTTAATAAAAAATTCCTTTAGGCACACAAAACAAACACATGCTATCAAATTTTTAGGTAAGCTCATACCTAAAAAGGAACACACACAAAAGATAAACCTTGTCGGCCAAAGGAATTTTGAACTTTTTTCACCTAGATAGCTCAACCGGATCTCACACACATTGAAAAATCATTCATAATTGTAACTGTCATTCTTGAGCAACATACCGAAAACTCATATAATTCCCTTTTACTGAGAAGATTTCAAGACCAAAATACCGGATTAGTATTGACGCATAGTTTACTTAGTCAGTTACCAACCAATGTTGGCATCAATGACAACAAACTCAAAGGGAACCTTCTTCATTCTTCCAATAGGAATATCATTATTTTTGAAGTGCATATTTAGGGTTAGCAAAGGAAAATCATTAGGTTATATTGTTTTATAAAAAAATGGGTTTCCATATATCTGCAAATTATGTTGGTCATCCTAAAAATCCCTCCACCTATAAGCGAAAGGGAACTTAAATTATGTTATGGAAAGATCAACTTTGCGTGAAAATTCATTACTAGATTTTCTGAGATTGTGAAATCTCTAAATTTTGTGCCAAAATAGGATATAAACTAGAATTGAAACCTTATGCAAAACCATCCTTTACTAAATAAAAAAATCTATTGCCAAATCTCTAGTCTTAGTTAGTCCTAATTATACCAAACCATTCTATATATTATTTGGTTTCGATTATCCACGTGTAGTAATGTTAATCCAAATAAAGGAACAAGGTGATGAAAGATCAATTTCATTCATGAGAATTCCTTTCAAAGAAGTCTAGCTCAAATATCTTGATATAAAGAAACAAGCCTATCCTTTGGTCCATACTATCAAAATTTTCAGACACTATATTATACAAAGCAAGGAATTTTTCATCATCCTTAATGTTGTAAAAACAGTAAATTAATGCAAAGTGAATTTATAAATAGAAAAGGAAAATGACTTACTATATTACAAGAATTTGAATTAGAAGTAACTCCAATGAATTTTGTTAGATGTAAATCCTTAATACGTATTATAGTAGAGATAGACCCTTGGATATTTTTTCAACAATATTCACTAGATGTGGTTACATATGATGAGTGGTATGTTGACATAACATTCTATTTACTAAATCACATGTGCCAAAACCCCTTGAACTCAACCCAATGAAGAGTCTTACACTTGAAAAATAATCATTTCATGATGAAAACTAGGGTGTTATAGATACAAAGTCACAACGATATTTATCTCAAGTGTCCAAGAAAAGAAGAGGAAAGTCAAGTACTAAAGAATTTTTATGATAATTTTTAATAGGCTATGGTTTAGGTCTGGCCACAACACACCAAATATTGTGAGATGGATATTAATAACCAATAATCTTCAAGTATTCTCACATGCATGTTTGTTAATGTAAATCTCGATAAAAAATTGCTTCTTGAGAGAAGAATTTAATGATTCGATTTGTAGACATGTAAAAATGACCTAACACATATCACACATCCTAAATGACCATTTTTTCATTATCGACATCATTATCATTAATATAATTGCATTTCACATAATTTACATCATTAACCCTATTTTCCTCTATTAATTGAATAATCTTTAATTATTTAATTAATTCACTATATTGTCACTAAATCTAACTTTATCCTTCTCAATTATTTAATTATGTCACTAATATACCTTATTCATCTAAATCAATTAAATTGTTATCACTTAATAATTTAATTAAATCACTTTCCTTTCTCTAAAATTGAATAATTAAATCAATTATTTAAAATCATTTGACATAGTCAACAAATAAATACAACTTTATTTGTTAAAGTCAAACATGATTTGCACATTCATCTCCAAATATTAATTAATTAATTATCCTCACCCCTCTTATGATTGAGCAAATCATTACCACTGATTTCTCACTCTAAATGGTTGACTAACTCATCTATTCTTCAATCCCACTAACCACTCAACCTATTCTTCAATCTCACTAACTGCTCAACCCGATTTCTTCAATTCCCCCAATCATTCCAATCTAATCCCACTAATCCTTCCAATCTGTTTCCTCTCAATGGTTCTCAACTGTTGATCAAGATCTTTTGCAACTAAATTGTTGGTTATTTTTAATGAACCAAACTTTATCTCATCAATTATCTATTAATTTTCCAAATTCAATTGTCAATGACTTTGAGGATTGGCCAATGAATAGGAAAAAGCCTCTACACTTTGGGCTCTGCAAAACCCGGGAGGGTGATCCCTACAATGTATCTTTAGATACTCTTGTGCCAATTATTATATACATTGTACATAAATAGATAAATTCTCCTTTAACTACTTAACAGATGAAATACCCTAAAGATTTGGCTAATCTTCATGGTAACATCATATTTAAGCATGAAAAATTTCTATAATTTAGCTCGACATACATTCACATAGAAAATAGATATTGAAATTGATTTTGAATGTAGTTGTTATGAAAGATCTAGGAAACTGTATTATAAAATGACGAGTGCCTTATCCTAGGGTGGATAATTCTAAATCATATAATTGAAAACATATAGCAACATTATTCCTATCATAACAAAGCTTATCAATGATGCCTTACACCATTAATACCAAAATCTTAACTAGTATTATTTAATTATCTGTGCTTACTTTCACATAAACCTTTACTCATGTTAATACAAATTTAACTCATTCTTTGAACAAGCGTATAACAATGAATAAACATTCAAGGAAATACAAGAAGATGAATAGAAGTAATCATTGATTGTGTATATTCATAATCTATGCAAAGTATACAATGGAGAATGTTGTCCTTGAATGTTTTTCCATTTATCTTCCAAAATATGACAATACTACTATCATATTCACCATTACAAGACTCAAAAGACTCTTAGAACCTAGAATAGACTCAATTTTCTATTATTTAAACTTGGTTACAAAACTTCTTTGAGATCAATCCACTAGCAACCCCACACAATTGGCCTTGAATTCTCTTTTATAAGAACAAGAGAGCAAAATAAGCTTGGGGCCAAATTGTACACATGTCATGTTTTCATTTGACAATCACATTTACATTAAAAGGTAGTTATATTTTCCAAACTACGAGGGAGATGTTCACATAAGACAAAAACCATTTATTATTTGTTGATGAAGATTCTGCCACCTTCCAAAAGGCTCTTTAGTCAGTGCAAATTATTCTTTCCACGAGCAATGCACTTGTTCCACATGCTCCAAAAATCGAGGATGAAAAAGCATAAAATGAAGACAGCAGAAAAAACCAAAGCATTTCCACATTTGCAATCCATGTCATCAAATTTGAAATGGAAAGTACAATATCTGAATGTTGATATATCTAAGGACTAATCTATATTAGTTCTAGGCCATGCATTATACTTCTCCTGTTGTTCGCATTATTGTTGCAGACACAAGGTCAACATTTGAATAATCAATTCATCACTATAGTAGCCTATAAGTCCAAGATATCAACATATTTGGACTTCCAAAGGTCAAAATCTTCCTCAGTGGGCCAATTAAGTCCCATAATTTCATTAGCTTTTTTCATGTATGGATTGTACTTTATCACTACCTAATTAGCCTCTTTGTCAAATTCCTTGAGTAAGATCCCTGTGTGGGTTAACTTATCCATACTGATTTTTAACATCTCCACATCTACCCCATCATAGATTAGTTTGGCCTGAGTGGCTATCAATTTACCTACTTGGTCCTTCCATTCTTGCAAAGATTTAACCTCACCATTTTCATCTAAGATATCTAGAAGTAGACTGAAGCTCCACTCATCAAACTTCTTCACCAACTCCCCAATCTTTATTTCCAGAGGCTCAATCAACCCTTGGGATTCCTTTATTACATTCATAGACTTAAGGTTTGGGACAATGTTTGAAGGCTTATTAGCATCATTTGTTGAACCAATGGCCATATCTATCAATATTTGTTCCCTGGGGATCCGTCTATCCATTAAAGGAATAGCAACCTCTTTATCCCTGTCAAAAATTCTTATTGAATTAAACATAGAGGAATAATTGGAACGAATGCTAATCAATCTCCTATCAATCCCTTTATTTAGATGCTCCAGTACCACTGCCACAATCTTCAAATTTCTTACATGAATTAGCTCATCATATTATTGACATCTCTCCTCCAAAGTCTTAAGTTTCTCCATCAAATCCTCCTTGCTGACCTCCTTTATTTGAGGTGCATCTGAAATATTTGGAGCTGATGGTGCAATGGGAACTTCCTCAGAATAAGAGGCATAACCTCAACTAGGATTGGAGGTGGTGAAAGAATAGGAGAGGATGAAAAATATTCTTGTGGGGAAGGGGGAGGCAAAAAATTTTCCTGTGAAGACCTTGGTTGCATTGACTAGAACTTTTCCTTCCACAAGGCCTTTTGCAATTGCATTTCTACAATTTTTTGTTGGCTCACATTGTACTCAACCATTATATCATTGTATTTTGTTCTAAAATTGTCCCTTTCTTTAGTTAAGGACTCCACTATGGCCTTAGTGAACTGAGCTACATTAAAATTCATTGTAGCTACTTCAATGGATGATGTGTCTAATACTCTTTTGATAATTATCCCTCCTCTAACTCCTAGAGTTGGTTCAAAAACCTTTGGTTTCTTTATGCTTGGAGCCAAACCCGAAATGGCTAGTGTGTCCCACTAGGAGCTAAAGGATGATCCTTGCAGGGCCAAAGTAACCTCCTCTTCATTGTTGAATATGGGAGCATCATGTCTTCTAACTGTATCAAATGCTATAGCTGATTCCAAATCCCATTCTGGTAATAACAACACCTCACTCTTCCTGACCAATTCTTTGCCTTCAACTACAATGATATTTAATTACTTGGTCCTCATTTTACTTTGGACTTTAACCTCTATAAACTTTTGTGGAAATTTAGGGCTTTTACTTACCTTCTTCTCAACTCCCATCACATATTCATCTTTCATTTCTCTCCATACATATTCTTGGAATGCTTGCATTTTGAAAAATGCATCGTCATCCATGAATCTCTCACAAGCTTTAGACCTCAAATCCTCAGAACTATTTATCCCACTCAAGTCTTCCTTGCTTAATTTGAGACTTACAATTTGTGGCACTATATCTCTTTGAGGGGATGACATTCCTTTCCTTATTTCATCCTCTCTAACATTAATTTCATCATCTGATTCATCAGCAAGGTAATCAACTAGGCCAACTGGCTCAATCCTCTACCTTTTTATTGGTGGCTCCTTTTGAGGAGATGTTTCTCTAGTTGGTGAATCCAACTCAATTATTTCAGGAGTTGAAGAATGTGTTGGTGACAATGGTGATGATTGTTGCTATGGAGGGGTGCTCTAAACTCCTATGATTGTGTTGGAGTAGCAATTGTCAATTGTTTATTCACAGTACTTTTTCTTCTTGCATAAATATGCACTTTCTTAGGAGGTTGGTATGTTGTTCATTCTTTTGTCATGAGGGCTTTCCTCTTATTGTGCTCTTCAATGACTAAATATTTACCCTTATCTTGCACCACTCTTTCTTCCTTTAAATTTGTAACAACCTTGTTAAAATTCTATATAAATGTCTCCACTTTCAAAATCACATTATCAATATTAGATAAAGCCTTTAATTCAGGGTCTTTAATCTTTCTTTCTTTCTCCAACTTCTTAAATACAATCCATTTTCTCATTTTTTCCTTCTTAACCTTTAGGTCAAAAACATTTCTGATGAATTCATCATGGAAAGAAAAGGTATGAAAAAACTTCCCTCCATTTATCCTATCCAATAACCAAACCATAAATCCCTTAGGGTCATAGCTCCTATATGCCTAAATTTTCATTTCATAGGGCTTGAGATGCTAGTAAAAAATATTTCTCCATCCATTCGTTATCATGATAAAATCTGAGAACACCATGCATGTAGGGAAGAATGTTCCTTTTCTCTTTTCAAATAGGTTAACATCATCAACATTACCCAACTGCCACATGACCTCAAGGAAACCTATTCTCAGTGGTACATCCCTGGGAAGTACATGGGGTGTTTTCCTTGTGCCATATACCCTACTAACTATGCAATCCTAATACAGGATTACATCTCCCCAATTGTGACTAATATTCAAATTAGGCCCTCTTTCAGCTGGCCTTATGAAGTTGTGTAGCTCAAGTGGAATCCTAGGCACATCCACAATCAAAGCTCTTCTCAACTTGGAGGAAAAAATGTTTGTGGCAAGCACAAAACTTGTTTTTTGTTCATTCCTATCTAAAAATGGGGTCCATGATTGAATTGGAATTACCACACCATCATCCACTCTCTTCAATTCCATATCCTTTCCAAAAAAATCAACACCCTTATATAAAAACATGTGCATAAATAGAGAATACCACCAAAACCTAATCACAATTTTTCCACTCTTCAATGCTACTAGTCCTTTGTGTATCTCTTCTGACAAGTATGTGGAAAAATCATATAGGATATTGATGTTAGGGTGTTGAATATTTTCATCCATATACATTGGTGCAATTGGCATGATGGAAGATGGATCAAACCCTAGAATCTAGCATAAAGAGTAGAATGTTTTTTGAAAGTAGATGAAAATTTACTTGATAGAGAAGGGCTCCTTATCAGATGGTCCCAATACAATTATGCCCTTTTCCTTTACTATTGATGCCAGAAAGTGAGCCAACACTGAGACTTTGAATGCATGTCTCACTTTCCCATATTCTTCCCTCATATTATTTTCATCAATCTCTACCATGTCTATATTCCATTTGTTTAATTTAAAAAATTCTGCAATTTCCTCCCTTGTGACCCAAACCATATCTTTCCCAAAATGGATTCTAACTACCCTAACAAGAGGATCATAATTGGCATCAATGACCTTGTGAAGGTCAATGTCCAAATACATGTTTGGGACAATCAATTTTTCCATATCCAATCTTCAAGGGTTGCAGATTGGAATGTTGGCATTCATGTTACCAAACCAGCCTTGGAAAAGAGTCCACCTAGTGTATGGTAGTGTAGCATCTTTAACTATACATTGTCTATCGACAATTCCCTCTCTAACTCTAGGACCATGAAACATGGGTTGCTCTAACCATTTCTCAGTTATTGAGGGTGGCAATTGGTCAAGCAAGTCTTGGACCGAGGGTCTCACTTTTGGTTTCAAACTAGATGCTTGGAATTTTTGTGCCATTGTATTAATGGATAATTTGGCCTAGGCTTGACTGGTTAAGACTAGGGCTCTTAGGTTTTAGGAACTTGAAACAAAGAGTAACAAAATTCTCAAATATGCAACAATTCTAATGAGCGTCAAACCTTAAAAGAATCCCTACTTGGAATTTAGATAACAACAATTGCAATTGAATGAAAACTAAGGTAATTTCAGTCTCAAGAGATGTGAATTTTACTTACTAGTGTGAATCACAGAAAACCCTAATTTGAAGACACCAATAACTTGAAATGTGCAACAACTTTAGAATGCCTTAGAATTTTTTTGGTAATCAACAACAAGCTTTAAAGCAAGCTTTTATGGAAAATAAGGTTCTTAATTAGGAAAAAAACCATCAACTCTGCAATTATTGCTCGCTTGCACTAACCATAATGGCTCCATGATATCCTTTTAGAAACTTTGAATTCCCACTATCGATCTCATTGTGATTTGGATTGATGTGTGGCCAAGATAAAGTAAACAGAGTTTTAATGCTTTTCTTTTCATTGACTCGACATCCATTAAGCCCAATCTCCGCCATGTGTTTATCCTTTTTGTTAGCTTCATGGCCCCACCACGCTTTACAAGCCATAAGAGAATCCACATGGTAGCAATCCACTAGCCCTCTGGGATCTATAGTATTTAGATCTATGATCACAAGCTAGCAGGAAATAGCCCAAATCAACCCAATGACCTTCAATATGTGCACCCTTTAACTTTCAAGCCAATGCTCGGGCTATTAATCTTCCTTTGGGATGAACGGTCCAGATTAAAACATCTGGTGGAGCAATTTTGCACGTGTGCTTATATCTCTTTAGTAGCATGCCTTTTAACATTACCATAGTCGCCATGAAATATTTCAGATATTTCAACACCTTCAATAGTCCTACAAATGTTGGCGACAATGCCATGTGGTGCTTGCTCGCTATCCCTTTGAGAGCTGAGATCTGACAGTGGTTCCCCCACAGGTTGGGGAAGAATGGTCAAGATTAAACCATAAAATTGCATCTAAGTCTTTGATTTCATAACCTTTCATCACTAAAGCTTTGAAGTGTTGGTAGGGCCCGCCACAAGGATAGGTGTCATTCACTTGTTGCCTCGCTGGTTCTTTTAACCAATTATTTTATTCTTGTGGGCTAGCAAAAAACCAATAAAATTCACTTGGTGGGACCCAATGACTAATGCTTAAAGATTTTTAAGGGCACATGCATTTATTTATGACTTAAGAGGGGGGTCATCCACTAGGTTGACAAGGAAAAATACTTTAGGCATTATTATAAACCCAGACATAGGATAAATGGTAAATATTTGAGACATTTTCAAACCTATATAACATTTGCCATGACTTAAAATGATTAAATGGGCAATGATAGGGAACACTAGGTGGTAGTGGATGGTAATTAAATGAGTTAGATGACATTAGTTGTAACTTAAAATACCGGGAATGGGCTAGTGATAGTCAACCACAAATTAGAATGTATGCAAGGGTTTTAGCACTTAGGATCTTCAAGGGGTTTAGGGCATAGACAAAACCCTAGAACAAAGGTAAAACTGAGACCCTAAGCCATATGACACAACCCAGACCAGAAAAGAAAGCCAAATATGCATCTAAAATTAGTGGAACATAAAAAATTCAGGGGTTCCACCATGAATCTTGATTGCTCATCTCAGAACATGAAATCTATAAAACAACCCTCTTCATTCTAAAAAATGATTAGAGAATATTTAGAGTTTATACAAAGAGGTCATGCCCAATTTACATTCAAATTCTTGAGAGGCTTTACACACATATTTGATCACCTTTAACATGCTTTTGAAGCTTTTGCAATATCAAATGGAAGCTTTGTATTGATTTAAATGCAATCCAACATCAATATGAATACAAATCTGACATGGTATGGTAAGACTTGTTTTTTTTGAATTCATTTAAGTTTCTTAGTTGCTTATTTGTTTGGATTTTTCATTTCATGAGTATGGGTTTGGAACTTAATCTTGTTTGAATTGGTTTTGACTTGATTCATTGTTATTTTCCATATGCTATTTCCCCCCTTACATCACCACTGCAACCAATTATCAAAATACATCCCTTCGAATAATGGGGACTCAACTTCATTGGTATGATCAACCAATCTTATTTTTCTATCGATTATTTAACTGTATGGATAGAAGCTTATTTATTCAAGCAATGCATAGCTGAGGTAGGAACTAATTTTTTGGAAGAGAATTTCATCACTAGTTTTAGCTTTTCTTTTTCTTTGGTATGTGACAATGGCCCTACATTTTTTCTTTGAATTTTTCCAATTGGGATTTCGATCATGGCATAATTTTTAAATTATCTTCCAATTACTACCCACAAGGAAATGATATAGCATAATCTAACGATAAAAAAATTGTTGGATATCATTAAGAATCTACAAGACACAAGACTTAGGGAATGGTATGTGTAGACACATAAAATTGACTAATGTATTTTATTATTATCATTTCATCATTATTCTTATTGTTTATTCTATCTGTATTAACAAAATAACTTTTTAATTAAACCAACATTTTCCTCTTTTCATCCATATTATTTAAATAATTTTAATTATTTAATTATCTTAATATTTTCATCATATGTATATTAATTAAATAATTCATCGCTTATGATTTTCCCTTCAACATTATTTAAAATTAAAATCAAAATTATCTTTGGTCCTCTATAATTAAAATTTTCAAAATTTATTTAATTAGCTAACACTCCTCTTTTAAATAAATTAAAAATAGTTTATTAAATTAAATATTTTCCTCTATAATTAAATATTTTTCAAAAATGATTTAATTAGCTAACACTCCTATTTTAAATAAATTAAAAATAATTTATTTAAATTAAGTCTTTTCCTCTATAATTAAATAATTTCATTTAATTAGCTAACACTCCTCTTTTAATAAATTGAAATAATTTATTTAAATTAAATATTTTTTTCTAAAATAAATAAATAAATATTTATTTATTTCTCCAACTATCATTTTGAATTAAATAAATTTATTTATTTAATTCTTGTAATTTCCCTTCTTGAAAATTCAAAATTTTGGGTCTTACCCTATTTTGAATTTTCCTCTACAATGATCTTGCAAATCAACCTCCACAATTGATGAAACGTTAAGTGAAGCATATAAATAAGAAGTTTTCATTTCATTCAAAACCCTTAGCATTATTATGATCTTAGCACTCTTATTGTCAAAAACTATCAATCATTCAAGCATTTTCAACCATTATTAAGCGTTTTCAAGCATTTTCAATCATTTATCATTGGCATATTTATCAAGCATACATATGATTTATCTTTGAGAATTTATCATTATCATTGCATCATATAATTATTGTTCTTTCATAGTTTGTTACTTTGAAGAGAAACCAACAATGGAGAAAATCATATCTTAGCTATGATGAATTTAGTTTCTATCTAAATTTTATATTCTAAGCCAAGATCTTAAACTTCATTGCATGATTATGAGAGTGTGAGTTTTTCATTGCTGATATTTTTCATTCACATTTTCATCATTCATGGTATGCATAGTTAAAAAATTAACTATGAGTAGATACGAACATAAATAAAATTGCTTTAGGTACATCACCTTATCATCTAATCTATGAGATGGGTCTGATCTCCCCTTTTAATTTGAAAATCCCTACTCTAAAATTTATGAATGTTTATCTCAAAGTCAATGACAAAGTAGATAATATATAGTTCTTCAACTACCAAACATAGAATAAAAACATGAACAAATCTTGAAGAATTTCTAAACATCAAGGAATTGTAAAATGTTGGTTTGATACAAGAGCCAAGATCAAATATTTCATAATTTTTATTTAGTATTTTATTGAGACAAGGTCCACAAAAATAAAGGAGATCATGGTAATTTTGATAATATACAGTTAGATCCCTTCCAAATTTCTAAGACTCTAAGTGACCATACCTAATAATTGTAAACTCTTATTGGAGAAGTTATTCCATTACCAATTAATGGATTCTTTTGAAACAATATTTCCAAGCTCAAGAAATATTGGTGTCTAACTTGTACATAGTTAGTTTAGGTGCTTTGGTTTTTGTTTCTTGTTGTTAGCTTGCTTTTGATTTTTTTCTTACTCTATCTTTGGGGGTTTTCTTTTGGAAAAATATTTTAATAAATACTATGATGGAGAAACTTCTAAGTAACTCTATTCTAAAATACTCCTTTGAGAAAATATAGTTACAACTTAGGTTCTCCAAGTTTCAAATATTATTTCTAGATTTAATGGTTATTTTTCATGTGGATCTTAGCCATTTTTTATGTACCTCCTAAAACATTCTTTGAAACCTTATATAATTACACATGCTAATGTTTCTTCATTTTTTGGGAGTGGTTGTTGCAACTAAGTATTGAGTGAAAAATAAAAGGTCTTCTTCTATCACCATTGTGATTCCTAGCCCAAAAGTAAGCGTCATGTCTCATGAGTTAAGATGAGATTCTCAAATATACTTAAAAACAACATCAAAAAGAAGAAAATAAAAGAAAAGGAAAAGAAAAATAAAAATATTAGAATTCAAATAGCTAAGTGATTCAAGTACCTCTATTAGGACTATAGATGTCTAGCTAGAATAAGAGATATACCTTGGGTAGAATGAAAAAGAAAACATTTTGGTGCTATAATCACCTAGGTGGCAATGAGGCAATGTCTAGCTAGTTCTAAAGGCGATATGAATCCATTTGTCTCAATTATTATTTTGCATTGAAAATTTCCATCATGCTGCAAGAAAGGTAAGTAATACATATTAACACACTTGGGTTTCCTAGATATGTAGGGTTGTGCTCACATTGGTCTCATTTTTTGTAGTAGCATATTCATGTGATTAGCCTACTATGAAATTAGAGACCCTAAGTTCCTAACCCTCTTTTTATCTTTAAAATTTTGAAATAATTTTCCTAGTAGACTCTCCATTTACCGTTCCTTCCACACATGCCTCATTTTTCTTTTGGAAAAAATACGAATCCCCTCTTTTTTTAAATTTGTCTTAGAGTAGGTCTTTATTCCTTTGGTCATAGTTTTCTATATTTGTTTTAGTCATTATAGGAAGGTATTATAATTTTTGGATGGCTTAAGGTTCATCTATTTCATATTTTAGTTGGTTGCAAAAGGGTTTAAGTCAAATTCCTTAGTTAAATTATCATTTTCATTTTTTTATGAAGTTGTAGATTTTTGAAGGACTGCCAAATTTCAAAACTCTTGTCCAAACCTCGAGGTCCTTACCTAGTCTATAAGGTGTATTTTGGGTGGGTTAATGTTGATAATTTTATAAATTTTATTTTGTGAAGTTTTGATGTAGAATGGGAAATTTGATATATTAGTGTTAGAAATTAGAATCTTAGGATACTAATCATTATAATAAAAACAAAAAATAAATAAAATGAGAATCATACAAGCATAGAATTTATACATTACATAAGATATACATGGGGAAAACCCTTTTGGATAAAATACCACATAAATAATAATTTTATTAAAAAGTAACAAAAATGGTCTATTCTAATATAGATCAAACTTGGGGACACTCCTCTACATACTTCCACATGGTCAATAATACCTCATGTGCATCATGATATGATTCACTATAAAATCTCTAAATTCTATATCTCTCAAATGAGAGAGAACCTCCTTAAATATAGGAGAAAAGGGTGGCATAATACTTGAAGGGGTATTAGTCACACCTATTAAAAAACCACCATTAATAAATAATTATTAATCTAATAGTTATTAGACTATAACTATTTCAAATGGGATATGCTTATTAAGCATATAACCTTATATTAAAACAATATATAAATATTATAAGCATATGACCCCTAATAGCATTATGTTCTAACACTCCCCCTTAATGCTAATAAAGGGGAATCACATGTCAATTTCTATAAAATAATAAATGAAGTACCCTAGTAACATAGGATTTCTTTGATAGTGATAAATAGGGACACAAATATATGCCAAAATGAAGACCATGTATTTCACACTAAATGAAAGTTATTTTGTAATAATTTATAATCTCAATGTTTTAAAAATGATGCTATATATATGATGTCTAATAAATATTTTTACTTGAGCTCGGGTCTCATCAAATCGGCCTCACCCCAAGTTCATTGCATAGTGCTCATAGGAATTAATACAATATTCCCATAGGACTTAATACAATGCTCTTATAAGTGGGATATTTACAAATAAGTTCAATAGATTCCCATAGGACTTATGTTAGAGTCACTCAAGGAATCAAGCTTCCAAGATCGCGTAGAAAAACCAAAAACAACCTTCTAAAGAAAGGGAAAATAAAGAACATGAAGTTATAATAATGGATGCAAGATATGGCCAATATGAAATACTTGTTGGAAATTCAAGGTGAAACTTGCAAAAATATGAACTTAAATATGTGTTTTCAAATCTGAAATATGCATTCAAGATTACCAATTATGTGATTAGCAATTGCAACAATGAAAGAAAATCAATAATACCAAAAGTTAAGAATTACAAGTGAAACAAGATATACGTGGAGAAACCCTTGCAGGAAAAAAATCCACACCCAAAGAGATACAATGTTTGTATTAATCTTCAATTGGGATACAACAATACAAAACTCCACTCTAAATTTTGGCAGCACTTTGTTACTTTGTCAACCTACAAACAAACTTATGAAAACCACCTACTCAAGGCTCTAATATATAGAAGTTTGTAGGAGATAATACCACATATGGTATCCTGAAAAAAGTAAAACCACTTGGAAAAATCCACACCCCTCTTAGTGGACAACCCAAAAACATGGTGAAAAATATTAAATGATCACATGGCCTTCACATGGGCACCTAACCCATAACCAATCAAAATTGATCAATACTGAGTGCTCCATAACTCTCTTACGACTTTGATGGCTCAAATCTAGAACATGAAATCTTGGGAACCCAACCTAGGATAACATGCAAATAACATGCAAGAGCATGCACTTCTGGGTAGTCCCCACCTAGAAGTTAGACACCCAAAAGGAATATTCTCTAAGAATGCTTTATAACCATCGTCGTAGTGGGTCCACCTCTATGAATGCAATTACAATTTTTCATAGAAAAATAAATATTAAATATTTTTCCCTTCATGCACTCTAGAACACTTTCCAAAGAACATGGAGACACATAAATCAACTTAGGATAGCAATTATAGTGTCAACTATCCTAACATTCTCCCACTTGACATTATACAATGTAATTACATCCACGAGATATATAAATATTATAATCAAGTATAGTGATCAAGGCCCATGACCTTCTTGCACCAAGAGAACTTATCCATGGTCACTGGCTTCATGAGAGAGTCTGCAACATTATCCAAAGTGTCAACCTTCTCAATCGAGACCTTACTATTCTCAACCATATCTTGCACAAAATGATACTGAACATCAAAATTCTTAGTATGAGCATGATACATAGTTTTTTTTGCTAAACATATGGCACTTTGACTATCACATCCAATCATCATTGTCCCGTTGTCAAAACCAATACCATTATCGAGTCTTTGTAACCATATTTCCTCCTTAGAGGCGTGTGTAGCAGCCATAAACTCTGCTTCAGTGGTGGAAATTTTAATGGTAGGTTTCATTTTACTCACCTAACTCAAAACACCTCAAAACAAAGTAAAAACATAGCCACTAGTGGACCTTTGACTGTCCAAGTCACCCACCCAATCAACATCAACAAAAGCCTGTATGTCCAATGACTTAACCACTTCATAAATACCATGATAAACCAAATAGTAATCAGAAGTACCACACAAATATCTAAACATACCTTTAGCAAAAGTCTAATACTCTTTGCTAGGGTGAGACATAAACCTACTTAAAACTCTCACTACTTGGGCTATATTTGGTCTAGCACACACCATTGCATACATAAAACTACCAACACTAGCATGAGGAAATTTAGACATATCTTAAAAATCATCATCAAAATTAGGACACATGTCTAAATTCAACTTAGTATTAATCAAAAATGGAATATTTACTAGTTTATAGTCATGCATACTAAACCTATGCAAAATGGTATCACCATAATTTGTCGACTTAAACAAATATTTTTGTGAACCCAATCTCTACTAATCTCCATCCCAAGGATATATTTTTCAACCCCCAAATCCTTCATATCAAACGTGCTAGAAAGCTAAACCTTAAGCTCCCTAATAATCACCTTGCTATTACCCATAAACATGTCATCAACATACAAGACAATGATTAGTATCTGATTATCAATAGCCTTAATGTAAACACAATGATCCTCCTCACTCCTAACAAAACCCAACTTCAATGAAAAACATCAAACTTCTAGTACCACATCATGGGTGACTATTTCATACCATATAAAGATCTCCTTAACTTGCAAACCAAGTGTTCTTTTCCTTTCACAACAAAATTGTCAAGCTGTCGCATATAAATCTCTTCCTCAAGATCCCCATACAAGAAAGAAATTTTAACATCCATTTTCTCTATTTCAAAATCATAGGCAACAAAATTAGATAATAGGAATCTAATAGAAGTTAACTTAGCAACGGGAGATAAAATTTCACCGAAATCAACTCTGTCACCTTGGGAGTAGTCCTTGGCCACCAATCTAGCCTTGTACCACTCTAATCAACCATCTACACCAAATTTATTTTTAAATACCCACTTGCAACCAATGTAATTCCTTCCTTTAGGAAAACTTACAAGATCCCAGGTATCACAACTATCTAAAGCCATCATCTCCTCCTGCATGGCCTGCATCTACGACTCACTTTCTTCGGAAGAAAGATCCTCCCTATAAGATCTAGGTTCATCGTCAATACTCATCAAATAAAATACATGACGATAATTAGATGGGATCTACCTATTAGCTATATTTTTTTGTCTTATGTATCTTCTCAAGGTGGGAGTAATTGGCTCTTGATGCTTTTCTTCTTCTTCTTTATGCTTATCCTACACATCACCTGGAATCTCTAAACCCTCTTCTTCTTCTCCATCCTCAAATCCATTTGATTGTTCTTCCACATGTGCATATTCCTACTTCTCAATATTTGTCTCGAAGTGCACTAATTTTTTTTATCTTTCTCCTTTTGTTGTTCTTCACTTGAGTAAGCTATAAACTCCCTAAAAATCACATCTCTTGAGAAAACCATTTTACGAGTTAGTGGATTCCAAAGCTTATAAGCTTTTACATTCTCACTGTAACCAACAAAGATTCATTTTTGTGATTTTGGATCCAATTTAGAAAAAATCTATTAAGGAAAATGAACAAAAGCCTCACAACCAAATACCCTTAAATGTGAAATAGAAGGCTTTCTACATCCACACTTCATTAGGTTTTTTATCAATGAGAGCTGAACAAGGAGATCTATTAATCAAATAACATGTAGGACTTACAACTTCTACCCAAAATAATCTATCAAGCTTATCACCACTCAACATGCTCATAGATCTTTCCATCAAGGTTCAATTCATTCTTTATGCTACCCCATTTTGTTGGGATGTATAAGGAGTAGTCTTTTATCGAACAATACTTGCATTCTTACATAACTCATCAAATTCCCTACAACAATATTCACCCCCATTGTTAGATCTCAACACCCTTATCTTATATTTTTTTTGCTTCTCAACTAAGGATTTAAATTCCTTAAACTTAGTGAAAACCTTAGATTTAGCATGTATAAAATATATCTAGGTTTATCTTGAGACATCATGAATGAAAATAACATAATAACAAGATTTTTCAAAAGAGCCAACATCCACTGGTCCAAACAAATTCAAATGAATGATGTCTACTAATCTCTTAGCTTTATTAGTCCCATTAGAAAATGATGATCTATTTTGTTTACCATTGAACAAAAAATTCTCACAAAAATCATTTTTTCCAATAGAATAATTAGAAATACCATCAACCATTTTTTTATTCAAAATGGTCTTAAGACCCTTTTCACTTATCTAACCCAATATATGGTGCCACAACATACATGCATTTTCAGTGCTAGTTACATTGGTAGAGTTACAAAAAGTGGAGGCATTAAGCCTAAACAAAGTCCCTATTTGAGATCCTTTATCAATCACCAAACTCCCTCTTACCAACCTGCAACCAAAATTGACAAATGTCACATGCATTCCAGAATCATTCAACTTGGATACTGAAAGTAAATTTCTTACAAGTCCTAGAATATGTAAAACATGATCAAGGGTTTTAACCCTTCCATCATTGGAACACAACTTTACCTTTCCCTTACTGAAAATATTCTTTGTGTTGTTATCACCAAGGAAAAATTCTCCCTCATCATAAGATGAATATGAAGTAAACCATGTCTTGTGAGGAGTCATATGGTAGGAGCAACTTGAATCAATAAGCCAAGCATCATCAGTAATAGTGTTAGCATAAATAAATAAAGCATTATAATCACCATCTTTTGAGGAATTTTTCGTGGAAGTACCTAAAATATTTTTCTTGTTTCTGTACTCCTTCACATGTCCTCTCCTACCACAATTCCAACACTTTACTTTTCTCTTCCTAGGGGTTTTAGAATGTTCTTTAGGATTTTCTCTCTTTTTTTCCCCTTTAGGCCCTCCTTTTTCTTTGGACCTTCCTCATGCATGGAAGGAATCTTGGGAGCCCGCATTCATGGAATTTATTCTCCTATCTTCTAAAAGAAGTATAGAAATGGGACTATCCATCTTCAGTTCTATACCACCACCACTTATGGCAACGATTAGATTTTCCCAAGCTTCAAGTAAAGAACAAAGCAACAAAATACATTTGTCTTCTTCTATCTTGACATCTATAGATGTAAGCTGACTTATAATCATATTAAAAGAATTTAAATGTTCTGCAATAGAATTACCATCCTTCATTTTCAAAGAATACAAAGGTCTTTTGAGATACAATTTATTTTTTAGACTTTTGGTTTGGTAAATATCACCTATCCTTCTCCATAACTTGTATGTGGTAGATTCTTCTAAAACATTTAGGAGGATGAAATCTGTAAGACACAACCAAATGGTTCCTCATGCCTTCTTGTCCATTGTATTCTAATCTTCATCATATGTTGAATTTGGTTTCTTTTCATTCAAAACTGCCAACCATTGATTTCTCTCTTCAAGGAGACCCTCCATATTCAACTTCCACATCTCATAACCAGTTCCATTGAATTTCTCAATATATAGATGGGAGGTAGAAGCCATGGTTTTCAATCTTCTTCACAAATCTACAAAACCCACAATGCACAAGTGCCCACTACAACCACAAAACCTTCAACACTTAAGAGAAATGCATCCCTCTCTCAACAAAACCATTAGCTTTGATACCAAACATTGAAAATTCAAGGTGACACTTGCAGCAATATGAACTTAAATATTTGTTTGAAAATATGAAATATGTATTCAAGATTACCAATTATGTGATTATCAATTACAACAATGAAAGAAAATCAACAATACCACAAGTTGAGAATCACAAACTTGACAAAATATATATGTGGAGAAAATATTATGGGAAAAAAATTCACACCCAAAGAGATACAATGTTTGTATTAATCTTCAAATGAGATACAACAATACAACACTCCTTTTTGAATTCCGACAACACTTTGTTACTTTGTCAACGTGCAAACAAACTTATGAGAACCATGAACTCAATTCTCTAATATATAAAATTTTGTGGGAGATAATACCACATATGGTATCCCAAAACAACAAGTAATAGCAATCAAAAAAACCCACACCCTCTTAGTGGACAACCCAAAAACATGGTAAAAATATTAAATAATCACATGGCCTTCACATGGGCACCTAACTCATAGCCAATCAAAATTGGTCAATATCCAGTGCTCCACAACTCTTCGACAACTCAAACCTAGAGCATGCAAACTTGGGTACCCAACCCAAAATAACATGCAAATAATATGCAAGAGCATGCACTTTTGGGTGGTCCTCACCCAAAAGTTGGACACCCAAAAGGAATATTTTCTCAGGATGCTTTGTAACCAACACCATGGTGGGTCCACCTCTATGAATACAATTATAATTTGTCATAGAAAAATAAATAATAAATACTTTCCCCTCATGTCTTCTAGAACACTTTCCAAAGAACGTGGAGACACATAAATCAACTTAAGATAACAATTATTATGTCACCTATCCTAACAATAATCAAGATTACAGTGATATATTAGACTTATTCAATTGAATTTAAATGTTTAATGATGCACAAATGATGTCTTTCTTATAAAGGAAAATTATGAGATATGATTAAACAAGATATTAACATGTGTCTTAATCCTGTATAACGAGAAAAATACCTCAACAAATATTAAATGACTTAGGAAACAAGCATTAAATTCCAAAAGATAAGATAAGGTCTAATGGCAACTAACACTTTCTAGGAATATTCCCTCCTAGGACCTAAGTGGGATTAACATGTAAATAGTACCTAGATAGGTTAAACACCTATTTACACCAACAACTTATACATCTAGGATTTAGCCACTAGGTGGTGGCATTGACATGCACACTCCCACTCAATGACATCACCTAAGGCTAAAAATTGATTTAAATTTGGAGCATATAATTCCTAGAGGTCCTATATTATGCATGTTAGGTCTTATATTATGCCACATTGATTCTATAAGAGCTACTTATATATTTTGGGATTTGATTAAAAAACCATAGAAGATAGCCTTTTTTTAAGTACACTTGCAATATTTATTTTGAAGATATAGTTTGTGGTTGATTTCCTATAAATGGAATCACCAACATAGTCAGTAACACAATAATAAAATAAATTTCTTTCGTGGTGTATAAATAATATTTTCAATATGCATTTTTAGTTCCCAATAAGCATATAGTATTCCTCATAAATTTAGAATATAGTCAACTTGATTATGAATAATTTGACGATCATTAGTGATGAGATCATATGAGATTTTCATGAACTTAAATATGAATAATTTTTCATGTTTCTTTTAAGGACAATGATCCATAAAAAAATTAAGCAATGGGTGAGCTATCCTTTAAAGGCTTGCTCCTCAGATAGTTTATTAGGGTTATAACTACCCATTATAATATAATTAGGTTCTTTACACCCAATAGATTTTGAGGATAAATTTTTTATTTACCTTTTCATCCTTATGTATTTCTAGTTTATAGCATGGACCCTTAATGGACCTCTCTTCTCCATGACATATATAATAAAGTTGCTTCAAATATTAACAATCCTCTAGAAATAAAAAATCATTCAAGGTTTGATCAAATATTTTATATACAAGATAATTATACGAAATTAGATCCTTTACATATGAAAATATCTTATATGCATGATAATGTAAATTTAATGTTGTCTTTTTGTAATATAATTATCAACAAGAAAGAAGAATTTTATTTATCTCCTACTTCACCTCCAATAAGCATTTCATATAAATTTCCAACTCTAATAAAAATATTAACATCCCTATAGTGCTAATGTGAGCATATAAGTTACCAAAGGATACTTTATACCATATAGCATATGTGAGGACAAATGTAGGAGAAAAACTATGAATGGTTTCTAAAGTTGTTAGATAAATTTATTAGCATTTAGACTCAAATATTTGAGGAAAAATAGACATTTGATAGAGATACAAGTATCAACACCTTAATGTTATTGACCTTTTTCTTAAAAAATGATAGTAACATCATAAAGTATTTGGAACAAAAGAACTTAGGGTTCCAACATCACTTGAAAAATTTGCTAGACATAGTTGGCCCAAAAATATATAACCAAATCTCATACAATAAGTTTTTAAATTGGAGACTTAGATCCTTATAAATTGGCTTGGTCTAACAAGAATGTGTGATACTTTGAAAAATTTTCACTCATAGTTGCACACATATTTTTAATCTTCCCTAGTAGTTTCCACCCTTAACACCCTGGGTAGTCATCCTAACTACTAGGTCAGTCTTTTGATGTAGTGGACGGGCTCTATCCCAACCACTACACCAAAATATCAGCCTAGTAGTTGGCCCAACCACTACACCAAAAGACCAGCCTAGTAGTTACGACAACTACCCAGGGTGTAAGGGTAGCGACACACAACCCCACTGGAGAATCTATGAGGATGCATGCTAATCCCACATACACGTGGCCTTACAACCTGTTGATGGGTGTTTTTGTACCTTCTCAACACAGGAAACACACAAGTATGCTACCTCTCTTGAAAGGTAATTTCTACAACTAAGTTTTAGATAATCACCCCAAGGTCTCTTGGGTGTCAAGTCATGACAATGCTTGTAATAGTTCAATTGGTTGATGTGATTTTTTGGTAGTCACAAAGGGAATTTATGGTTGGCTAAGCATGGAGGGAATTGGATCTTCAAATGGGGTTTTGTTAATTTTGGAAATGTGATACAACTATTGTAAGTTTAGGATAGCAAGCTAAAACTCCAAGTTTGTCATCAGATTTGACTTTACAATGATGTTGGAACTTTAGTTTAACTTCAATTTTCAAAGAAAGGTCAAAAGGGAAAATGGATAGAGAGTTTCCTAGACCTACAACTAATGTTGAACAATAACAATGGAGGATGCTACAATGGACAACCTTCCTAAAACTAATTTCCACTTAACCAAGGAAGCCTATAGTCTCATGAAACAAGTATAATATTCTAAGGTCTATATATTTTCAACCATTCATTCACCATTAAGCATGAACAATAGATGAAATTTAAGTGTAGCAAAAAAATAATGCTTAAACAAACATTATACAGCTGAATATCTTCAATAGACAACAAAAAGTATGAGAAAGGAAGGGGTCAACACCATAGCATTATTCACCATTAAAGTGCAACATAAACTAAAACAACAAAGCTAAAATATAATATTGAGGAGATGAAACATGCACACATGTGAAGAAACACAAGAACCCATCAAAATAATGTAATTCTCATTAAATTTCTGCATCATGCCTTTACACAACAACTCAACTATCCCTTTGAAAATGAGAGGAGACCCCTATTTATAGTTTTATAAAAGTAAAATGAATGGACAAGATTTACTTTCATTGTGTGGCTCAGATTCATTTTACATTAGGGTTTCACCTACCCCCAAATATATGACAATATAAAATACATCTTTTGTCTTTTCCCTATTTTTTCATCTAGTGACCCTAGCACTGTAGCAATTTTGTCTTGTAGTGGATGCCCCCTTTATAGTCATTTTGACAAATACTTATCATTTATGATGGGATTTCCTACACTTTTATGGAGAGTAGCATACTCCAAAAATTTCTCGATCAAAGCCTGGAGCTTGTCCCATACCATGATATTAGATTGAAGGATCTGGAAGGATATCTTCTTAAGTCTATCTATAATCTTCTCCTAGCTATTAGTGCATTTAGGGGTTGCCTTGATGACTTGTTGTAATGCCCACATTGAAATGCTAGAGGACAACACATTATAACACCTAAAGACATAATTTTTTTTTTAAAAGTACAATATTCACATGATTGCAAAGAAGTAATAACTCAATTCTAACTTAAGTCCTCTAAGGTCTATGAATACGCTACTTGATTCCCATTAACTAAACTAACAAAATCTACAATTCATTACATTAACAAATTCCATTTAACAATAAGGATTTCATTTAATCATCACATTTAATTGAACAATCAATATGAAATAACCATTACATGTGATCCATGAATATCATTTAGAATCAATCCATTTAACTAACATATACAATAGCATCTTTAACATTGTCCATTACATAAGAGAGTTCCACATTTACTTACATCATTACATCGTTACATATGAACAACAATGTTTCCTTGTATTCATTTGAGGAGAGTACATAAAAATTATAATGCATGATACAATAGATTGATGGTACAATACAAGTACATGAAATATAATCCACATGAACTAGAAAAAGTGCAGAAGTCTTCAAATCCAAGAGTAGTCTCATGGACATGAACAAAGTGAAGGAATCCAATGGAGTACAAGGCACATTCCACCCCACCACGTGGAACCCTAAGGTTCGCCCCCCATGCTAGGAGATAACATAAGATCCCACCACAATACAGTAAAAGATAGAAAACAACACAAAGGATAACATGACTCCAATGGAAAATTATAGTACATCGCATGGCAGTACCAACACTTCTAGAGGCACAAAAACATCCAAGGGAGACAAGAGGAAAGGGAATACTAGGTTACCATAGGAGTGTCAACACATAGTTTTCTATGGGTTACCTTGGAAAATCTTCCTAGGCCCCGACCCCCATCCTGGGTTACCCTGGTAGCCTCTATCAATCTTTGACCCCCATACAAACCTATGTAGAATCAACATACCTCTCATGAGGATGAGGTAGTTGATACTGCCATTCTAGGCCTTCTCAACTCATCTCAAGCCTAAATGAGCACTTTATCCATGAGTGAGGCATTCAATTATCTTGATTAGTGTGATTACTACCCAACCCCCTAATTCAAATTTGGGTTATCACTTAATTACAAAACTCCCACATGGGTTACCCTGGCACCAATTTATGTGTTGGCCCCCATTGAGAGCCACCCCCTACTAGCAACTAGGAGACCCAATGAAATCAAAAGAGAAAATACAACTTGCACAATCATAAAATCTCATTAACATACACAACAAGGTGAGGCATAACCCTTCCCACACACAAGTTCCAACCACATAGGTGAATATATTGTGCAAGGATAATGGCCATCATATACTCATTTAATACAAAATGATCATCTCAAAGGATTATCAAAGAATTCCATCAGGAAGACGATTCCACCTAGCCTCTAGAAGAATCCTAATATTCACTTCACAAGATGACTTAAATGTTGGTACAAAACCCACAATTCACTCCCAAATCAATAATCATTCACCTTGCTTCACATAAACAATTCAAAAAAATAATAGAAAAATAGAATCTAGAGTGGGTTACAAAACTTCCATATCATATTACTAAACATTCATCCACATTAAACAACTTGAAACAACAATAGAATCATGCAAAGCATAATGATTTTATGATATAACCATTTCTAGTTTCAATATTCATCATAAACTGAAACTAATCTAATTCCATAATCCGATTCTACATTTATTTAATTATAGATAAATCAATTCTTTTAACCAAATATTCTCTCTATTTATTTTATTTACAACACAACCAATTAACAATAAAACAACAATACTCTCTTTTAATATACACAATTATACATATAAGTATATACCAGAGTATATGCATAAATATATGTATATATATTTATATATTTACATAGTAACTCTCTATATATATGAATATATATACATATATATGCTAGTATATCATTAAATAAGGTTTTGATTTAAATAGCAGATAAAAAAAATTTACTACACAAACATCAATGTATATATATATATATATATATATATATATATATATATATATATATATATATATATATATATATATATATCTATTTATACTTAAAGATATTATCACAGTCTATTCTTATGCTGCATGATATCATATATATAATTCAATCCAACTCAAATATCAAACTGCAATATAGCGATGAAATATTTAATCAAATTTCAAACATGAAACGATTTCACAAATTACACGACACTAAGAATATACAACAACAGTAAAGGCATCTTATGTTCAATGATAACATTGAATATACAACAACGGTGAAGACATCTTATATGGTTAACTCAAGATAAGAAGAATGGAATAATTCTAGAGATATGATTAAACCATGATTTACACGGAAGTAAGAGATTACAAAGCAATCTATAGGCTAGGAAAAACGTGTGGTATAACTGTAAAAAGATAAACTATTAATGCATACCAATGAATAGTTTATGGCGCATGAAACTAACTAGAGGTTTACTGTATGAAAAATGACTTAACATGAAGATATCATCATAGCGGTGGTGTCAGCCAAAAGATCCAACAAATCAAAGTAAGATAAAACAACAATGTTCTCAAAACAATTGATGGCATAGTAATTTTGATGGCGTCGGTGAAGGGGGAAAAAAATGCTGAAAAAAATGGAGCCCATAACACACAAATTTAAAAGATACATACATGGAACCTCGAAATCCCAAAGAGGCCATGACTGAGTGATAAGATAAATGAAATGAAAGCAAGGTATACACAATTTGGATAGGACAAGACAAGATATTATCAATTCAGGCAATTGGCAGGCATGCAGCCAAGCTTCGACAACTGCAGCCAGAATATGCCCAAAGATGGGTGAGGAATGAGAGATGGCCGACCACCATCAAGTATATATCAACAATGGTATTTATCATTTAAAACCAGCAAGATGAATTATTACACATCTAAGGGATAGAATTCAAATGCTAGGTACAAAATGATGGTAAGGAAAAATCAAGATTTCTAGCATTAGACAATAACTATATAGCTAGAATCAAAACCTTTGAAGGAAAGCAAGAGCGGATCAAGGGTCATGCCAAATTAAGAAAAAGAGTGTGTATTTACTATTGTAGATCAAATTCTTTGTTCATTTGCAGATAAATTGGGGAAAAAGTTAAACAAGAAAAAAGATAAACAAAGATTCCCAAAAGAATTAAGATTTCAAAATTTGTATGGCATTTACAAAATAAACACACTCAAAAATTAATAAAAATGGTTTTGTTTCCAGCAAAACAATGATTCCATTACCATTTCTACAAGTTTAGAGTCTAGTTTAGGAAAAACCCGGTTTCTCCTATTTGCCAAAGTGATAATTTGATGTAGAGCTCAATCCCAGCCTACTACTACAATCCCAGCTTCAACACTTTCTTAATTTCTACAACACTACAAAATCCCCCAATTTTCAAGCTTCCAAAACCCCAAGAAAAGATTTCAAGAACCAGAAAAATGTTCATGGAAAGAACCAAAATTATTTTTCTAGAAGAATAATCAAAAGCCCCTTAACTAATTTATTTACCATTCTTTAATGCCCGTTACTCCATGCACTCTTGAAATTAATTATTTTCTTTTCTTTTTCCCCACTACTGATAACCACCACTATTCATTATTGTTTTTATAATTTACCATACTTTAATACTTGCACACAATAAATCAAATAATTAAAATATTAATTTATTAATTTAATCCTTCCTTTCAATTTTGTTTGCACAATATCATAGTTTAATATATTTATCCTCTACATTCCTTTATTAAATCATAATTTTAAATTTAATTAAATCAAATAAAGACATTATTAATGTTTATTTAATCAATACCTCAATTTATAAATTTTTTTATTTTAATTATCCCAAATTCTTTTAATTTCGATAATCTTTATTTTAATATAACAATTAATCAAAGTACTAATCAACCAATTTAATCAAATACACAAAATACCAAGTAGTACAAAACCTCAAGAAAAAGATGGAAAACAGGACCACGACATAGGACACAAATGAACAACACTGCTAGGGTGACATTGATACACATCCTCGCTGAGGATGATGGTTCAACATGGGGAACTCGATGCTATCTCCAAATCAACTATCTCCATTGGGTATAAGGAATGCTCAAACTTGGAAATTCAAGTGGAGTCAATGTCTGGTACCTACAACTTGCAACAAACCACACAATCTAGCATGTATATAGACAAACAGTCAAACACACTGTGAAGGGAAAATTGCAGTGTCACAGGGCACTCACAAGTGTGAGATGCGACACTGTTTCCCTTTCACCAAAACATATCAATGCACAATAATTAGATACTAGAATCATGATAAGAACATACATCCAATAATCACTTAATACTCATAGTAATAGTAACCCACATAATCAATTAAACTGATCTACTAAGCATGGTATAAGCATAAATATCAAAGATAAAAGTTTCATCAATTATCATCATAACTAAGCATAAAAGTTTCATAATATCCAAGTACAACCAAGTCACTATCAAAAACAAAAAGTAAACTAAGGGGCACTACATCCCTCCCTAGGACTAGGCTTACTCCTAGAAGCCTGCAAATAGATATGGGTACAACTCTCTCATCCTAGATGCATCCTCCCATGTAGTGGAAGACTCATCATTAGGATACCACTGGACCCTCACCTGCTTAATGTCTTGACCCCTGAGGGTGAGTCTCTTGTGCTGTATGACACCCATAGGATCCAAAGCCAACTACCCATCCTCTACCTGTAAGGCATTCCAATCAAGTACATGAGATATGTCTAGATAATAAGGTATGAGAACTAAAATGTGAAACACATCATGAATGTGTGAGAGATTGGGTAGAAAACCAAGATGGAATGCAATAGGACCAATCCTCTCTAAGATCTCGAAAGGCCCAACAAAGTGTGGTGCAAGCTTAGAGCCTTTTCCATAATGGATTAGACTCTTTCATAGACACACCCACATGAATACTCAGTCTCCCACTGAGAACTGATAGTCCACAGTATGAGCATCAAAATATTTCTTCTATTTGTCTTGAACTTCCACCAAATGATCCCTAATACGAATCACCTACTGCTCCATCTCCTAAAGCATCTCTAGACCAGGAAGAAATTTGTCCTCCAAATGATCTAAACTCAATGGGGTCTGACAAGGACGACCACACAACACCTAAAGATGAGGCATGCCAATAGAGATGTGATAACTATTATTATATGCAAACTCCACCAAAGATAGTTAATCCTCTCAACGTGACTGTTGATCCATAACGTACATCTGAAGCATATCTTTGAGGATCTAATTGATCCTCTCGATCTACCTGTGAGTCTCTGGATGATAAGCTAAACTAAAGTTCAACTGAGTCCCCAATGCATGTTGTAGGGATGTCCAAAGAGTTGAAGTAAACACTGGATCTCTATTTGAGATAATCTTGTGAGGAATGTCATGCAACCTGACAATGTCCTCCATGAAAACTCTGGCCATTGATGAAGCATTGTATGAGGATTAGACAAGAGAGAAGTGTGTCGCCTTCATCAATCTATCCATAGTGACCACAATGGCATCATGCCGATGAGAAGAAACATGCAAACCAACAATAAAATCCAATGAGATATTATCCCATTTCCACTTTGGAACCAGATGAGGCTATTAAAGACCTATAGGATGATGGTGTTCTTCCTTCACTCTTTGGCACTCTAGATAGACATCTCGACACAAAATCAACAATGTATCTCCTCATTTCAGCCCAAAAGTACATCTAACAAAGATTTGCATGCATCTTCTTAACACCTGGACAAGCTGAATAGGGTGCCTGCTGTTCCTTTGACATGATCAAAGTATGAAGATCTCCTAAAGAAGGAATATAAAGTGACCCAAATGCTGCAACAAGCCATAGAACTCAAGAGAGTATCTTACAAATCTGCCCTCTAAAACTCTACCTGACCCCACCTCAGACCTCACCTCCTAATACCACTATCTAAAGGAAGTGCTGAAAGGATCTGACTCCTCAGGTCCACTCCAAGAGTCACTGCCGAAAGCTCATGTCTCCGTCGACTAAGTGCATCCACAACCACATTCTCCTTTCCTTGAATGAATTTCACCTCAAAATCATACTCACATAGGAACTCCATCCATCATCTCTACCTTGCATTCAAATTAGGTTGCAAGAAAATATATTACAAATTACGATGATCACTATGCAGCTCAAACCAATGCCCCAATAGAAAGTTCCTCCATATCATCAAAGCATGAACCATTATGGCTAACTCAAGATCATGTGTAGGATAATTCAACTCAGGATCCTTGAGTTTGCAAGACTCATAGGCAATCATGTGACCATCCTGCATCAACACTGCTCCTAAACCCTCCAAGGAAGCATCTGTACAAACCACAAAATCCCCAGTAGGACTAGGAACTTCCAAGATAGGTGCACTGGTCAGCCTCTCCTTAAGAGTTTGAAAAGTTTCCTAGCATTGCTTTGACCAAATAAAATTTTTCCCTTTCCTTTGAAGAGAAGTGATGGGGTGGGCTATCCTCAAAAAAACCTGCACAAACCATTGGTAGTAACTTGCCAAACCCATGAAAATGCAAACCTCTACAACATTAGTGGGCACAAAACAATCAATGATAGCTTGGATCTTCAAAGGATCCACAAAAATTCCCTCACTAGAGATAACATGACCTAGATATTTCACCTTCGTTTGAAAGAACTCACATTTTTCCAAATTTGCATACAACTGGTTCTCCCTCAAACACTATAACACCTACCTTAAGTGCTCCTCATGCTCCTCCACGGTCCTCAAATAGATTAAAATGTCATCTAAAAACACCAAGAAAATCCTATCGAGATAGGTGTGAAACACACCATTCATCAAACTCATGAACACAAACGACGCATTTGTCAACCTGAAACACAACTATGAACTCATAATGTCTGTAATGAGGATGAAATGTGATATTATGGATGTCTGCCTCAAAGATGTGTAGCTTATGATATCCTAACTTAAGATCAATCTTCAAAAATATCCTAGCACCCATGATCTAATCAAATAGATCATTGATCCTTGGTAATGGATACTTGTTTCTCACTGTCACCTTATTCAACTGTCAGTAATCAAGGCACAATTGAAGGGACTTGTCCTTCTTCACAAAAATAATTGTTGCTCCTCAAGGAGAGACACTAGGACAAATAAACCCCTTCGCCAACAACTCCTCAAGCTACAACCTAAGCTCCTTAAGCTCTTGAGTGGTCATCTAGTATGGAGTTCATGAAATGGGCTCAGCTCCAGGTACAATATCTATATTAAAATTGATGCCATGCTTTGGTGGCATCCATAGAATCTTGCTAGGAAAGACATCAACATACTATCTAAGGATAGGATGACTATCAAGAGATACCTCTCAGCTCCCCCTTAACTCCAAATCATTAACTGTCACTATGAAAAATTTAACATCCCTACCACATACAGCTCTTCAAATGCATAGAAGAGATCATGCGCAAGGAAATAGGCCTTTGAACACCAACTATCTCAACTTCACCACCCGAATCATCTACACACTACACCAACTTATGTCAACAATCTATCATTGCTTGGAAAGCATCTAACCAATCCATGCCCAATACAATATCATACGACCCAAGAGGAATAATATGAAGGTCTACTATGGTGCAAAGATATCTAATCCTCAACCACAACCATAGAAAAGAGACTCAACTACTACCTTAGCACTGGAGGCTAATTCGACTTGCCACCTATCATCCTACTTCATTTCCACTAGTCCACATCGCGCTACTATAAAAGGAGAAATAAAAGTATCTGAAGCACCTGAATAAAAGAGAATAGATACTCTACTACCCTGTAACATAGTTGTAGTCTCAACCACTGTACCTTGATGCTCGACCTAGTAGTTTTCAACCACTGCAAAGACTCTGTGTGATCTGCCTACATCTCCTATTGTCGGATCTTAAGCTGTTAGTCTCTGATTAAATCCAGATGTGCCCTTCTAAGGACATTGTCTAGCAATGTGACCCTGCTGAACATTGCCCCTACTAACTGCAGAATGTGAACTTTGGTCTAGTTGATTAGAGCGTTAACACTTGTTTTGCCTCCAATTCTAGTCTCTCCTAAACTGAAACCTATCACCCTACTTAGACTGGGAGTGCTACTATTGTTGTTGCTGACCACCCTTAGTGGGTACATGGTGGCTCCTAGAGGGGCTTGTTAACTGAGTCTGGCCACCTCGAGAACTGAAACCTGTTGGAGGTACACTACCAATCTGTAAACCTATTTGACCACCTAGTGCCATAGCCAAATTCTCCTCAACTATTTGTGCCTTCTCTACAACTACCTCCATGGTTTTTGACTCAAACACATGAACACCTCCACTGATACAGGCATTCAAGCCCCTAATAAAGTGCCATACTAACATACCCTCATCATCGCCTATGCTAGCATACTACTTAAGCTCATCAAATCTCTACTCATACTGCTCAATTGATATCACCATCTGCCTCAGCTCATGGAACTCATCTGCATGACACTGCCGCCAATGATTAGACAAGAACCAAGCTCTGAATCTCTTTAAAAACATCTCCCATGAGACTGAATCTATATCCAAATGAAGCTTCTTCTTCTCCAAACACAACCATGTTGAAGAAAAACATCAGAGATGCATGATAGCCCACCTAGCCTTGGTGTTGCTACCATATGAATGCATAATGAAACACCTATTTAGATCAATTAGCCAGGTATCTACCTCCAAATCACTACTAGTCCCATCAAAAGTAGGAGGAAATGCTCGTAAAAGGTCTCTCATATGTCCAACTAATATAGCTTCCTACTCAACTACAATCTCTCTCCTCCTAGGAGACATCTCTCTCTCTTTAACCACTAATTGTTCACCCTCCTATCTCTGACCAAGATGGGCAAGAACCTCCTTAAGTAAATGACACAACTATGTGCCCTCCAACCCTGGTTGATCTAGGTTCTGACCTCCACCTCCTTGATTATTCTGGGAACCCTCTTGTTCCTCACGATCAAACTTGTGGGAACTCTAAGGAGGGGAGTCTTGGCAATTAGCTCCATGGCCACCACCATGACCTCTACCATGCCCTCGACCTCGACCTTGACCGCTTGACATTATCCTACATAGACACCACCAAGGACAAGTTCAGGGTGTTAGACCAGGTCAACAAGGGAAGATGTAAACATTAAGATCTATGTAACTAAGACGACATAATGGGCTCTTGTATATACCTAGAGCAACTAGTGTTATAACTTTGGCTTTGATACCATGTGTAATGCCTCACCATGAAACCCTAGAGGACAACACACTATAACACCTAAAAATGGATTTTTTTTTTAAAGTACAATATTCACATGATTGCAAAGAAATAATAACTCAAATTCTAACCTAAGTCCTCTAAGGTCTATGATTATGCTACTTGATTCCCATTAACTAAACTCACAAAATCTGCAATTCATTACATTAGCAAATTCCATTTAACAATAAGGATTTCATTTAATCATCACATTTAATTAAACAATCAATATGAAATAACCATTACATGTGATACATAGATATCATTTTGAATCGATCCATTTAACTAACATATACAATAGCATCTTTTACATTGTCCATTATATAAGATCGTTCCACATTTATTTACATCATTGCATTGTTACATATGAACAATAATGTCTCCCCATATTCATGTGAGGAGAGTACATTCAAAGTATAATACATGATACAATAGATTGATGGTACAATACAAGTACATGAAATATAATCCACATGAACTAGAACAAGTGCAGAAGTCTTCAAATTCAAGAGTAGTCTCATGAACATGAAAAAAATGAAGGAACCCAATGGAGTACAAGGCACATTCCACCCAACCATGTGGAACCCTAAGGTCCACCCCCCATGCTAGGAGATAGCATAAGGTCCCACCACAATACAGTAAAAGACAAAAAACAACACAAAATCTAACATGGCTCCAATGGACAAGTATAGTACAACATTACACGATAGTAACACCACTTCCAGAGGCACACAACCATCAAAAGGATACAAGAGACAGGGGAATACTAGGTTTCTATAGGAGGAGTGTCATCACATAGTTTGCTATGGGTTACCTTGATAGATCTTCCTAGGCCTCAACCCCCATCCTAGGTTACCCTAGTAGCCTCTACCAATTTTTGGCCCCCATACAAACCTATGAAAAATCAACATACCTCTCATGAGGATGAGGCAATTGATCTTGCCATTCTAGGCCTTCTCAACTCATCTCAAGCCTAAACGAGCACTTGAGCCATGAGTGAGGCATTCACTTATCTTGATTAGTGTGATTACTACCCAACCCCTAATTCATTTTAGGTTATCACTTAATTACAAAACTCCCACATGGGTTACCTTGGCGCCAATTTGTGCACTAGCCCCCATTAAGAGTCACTCCCCTACTAGCAACTAGGAGACCCAATGAAATCAAAAGAGAAAAGACAACTTGCACAATCACAAAATATCATTAACATACACAAAAAGGTGAGGCATAACCCTTCTTACACACAAGTTCCAACCACATCGGTGAATATATTGTGCAAGGCTAATGGCCAAATCATATACTCATTTAATACAAAAAATCATCTCAAAGGATTATCAAAGAATTCCATCAGGAAGATGATTCCCTCTAGCCTCTAGAAGGCTCCTAATATTCACTTCACAAGATGACTTAAACATTGGTACAAAACCCACAATTCACTCCCAAATCAACAATCATTCACTTTGCTTCACATTAAAATTCAAAACAATAATAGAAAAGTAGAATCTAGAGTGGGTTACAAAACTTCCATATCATGTTACTAAACAATCATCTACATTAAACAACTTGGACCAACAACAAAATTATGTAAAGCATAATGATTTTATGATATAACCATTTCTATTTTCAATATATTCATCATAAACTAAAACTAATCTAATTCCATAATCTGATTCTACATTTATGTAATTACAAATACGTCAATTCTTCTAACCAAATATTCTCTATATTTATTTTATTTACAACACAACCAATTAGCAATAAAACAACAATACTCTCTTTTAATGTACACAATTATACATATAAGTATATACCAGAGTATATGCATAAATTTATGTATATATATTTATATATTTACATAGTAACTCTATATATATATATGTATAAATATATATACATATATATGTTGGTATATCATTAAATAAGGTTCAGATTTAAATACTAGATACAAAAATTTTACTACATAGACATTGATGTATATATATAAATGTATATATATACATACATACATACATACATGCATACATATATATATATTATACTTAAAGATATTATCACAGTCCATTCTTATGTTGTATGATATCATATATATAATTCAATCCAACTCGAATATCAAACCACAATATAGCGATGAAAGATTGAATCAAATTTCAAACACGAAATGATTTCACAAATTACACGACACTAAGCATATACAACGGCGGTAAAGACATCTTATGTTCAATGATAACATCAAATATACAACAGTGGTGAAGACATCTTATATGGTTAACTCAAGATAAGAAGAATGCAATAATACTAGAGATATGCTCAAACCATGATTTACGCAGAACTAAGAGATTACAAATAAATCTACAGGCTAGGAAAAACATGCAGTATAACTGCAAAATGACAAACTATTGCATACCAATGAATAGTTTATGGTGCATGAAACTGATTGGAGGTTTACTTTATGAAAAATGAATTAACATGAACATATCATCATAGCAGTGGTGTAAGCCAAAAGATCCAACAAATCAAAGTAAGATAAAACAATAATGTTCTCAAAACAATTGATGGCATAGTAATTTTGCATGGCACCAGTTAAGGGGAAAAAAATGTATAAAAGAATGGAGCCCAGAACACACAAATTTAAGAGATACATACATGGAACCTAGAATCCAAAAGAGGTCGGGACTGAGTGATAAGATAAATAAAATGAAAGAAAGGTATACACAATTTAGATAGGACAAAACTTAAGATATTATCAAATCAGGCAATTGGCTGGCATGTGGCCAAGCTTCCACAACCACAGCTAGAATATACCCAAATATGGGTGAGGAATGAGAGATGGTCAACCACCATCAAGCATATATCAACAGTGGTATTTATTATTTAAAACTAGTAAGATGAAGTAGTATGCCTATAAGGGATAGAATTTAAAAGCTAAGTGCAAAACAACGGTAAGGAAAAATTGAGATTTGAAGCATTAGACAATAACTATAATCAAAAACTTTGAAGGAAAGCAAGAACAGATCAAGGGTCACACCAAATTAAGAAAAGAGTGTGTGTTAACTATTGTAGATCAAATGCTTTGTTCATTTGAAGAAAAAATAGGGAAAAAGTTAAACAAACAATAAGATAAACAAAGAATCCCAAAAGAATTAAGATTTCAAAAGTTGTATGGAATTTACAGAATAAGCGCACTGAAAAATTAATAAAAATGGTTTTTTTTCAGTAGAACAATGATTCAATTTCCATTTCTACAAGTTTAGATTTCAATTTAGCAAGAACCTGGTTTCTCCTATTGCCAAAGTGATAATTTGATGTAGAGCTCAATCCCAGCCTGCTACTACAACCCCAGCTTCAACACCTTCTGAATTTCCACAACACTGCAAAAACCCCCAGTTTCCAAGCTTCCAAAACCCCTAAGAAAAGATTTCAAGAACCAGAAAAATGTTCACAACAAGAACCAAAATTAGTTTTACAAAAGAATAATCAAAATCCCCTTAACTAATTTATTTACCATTCTTTAATGTCCATTATTCCATGCACTCTTGAAATTAATTATTTTATTTTCTTTTTCCCCACTACTGACAACCACCACTATTCATTATCCTTTTTATAATTTACCATATTTTAATATTTGCACACAATAAATCAAAAAATTAAAATATTAATTTATTAATTTAATCCTTCCTTTCAATTTTGTTTGTGTAGTATCATAGTTTAATATATTTATCCTTTACATTCCTTTATTAAATCATAATTTTAAATTTATTTAAATCAAATAAAGATATTATTAATGTTTATTTAATCAATACCCTAATTTATAAAAGTTTTTATTTTAATTATCCCAAAGTATTTTAATTTTGATAGTTTTTATTTTAATATAACAATTAATCAAAGTACTAATCAACCAATTTAATCAAATACACAAAATACCCAGTAGTACCAGACCTCACGATGAAGATGGTAAATAGGACCACGACACAGGACACAAACAAACAACACTCCCAGGGTGACATGGATACACATCCTCATCGAGGATGATGGTTCAACATGGGGAACCCGATGCTATCTCCAAATCAACTATCTCCATTGGGTATAAGGCACACTCAAACTTGGAAAGTTAGGTGGAGTCGATGTTTGGCATTTGCAACGTGCATCAAACCACATAGTTGAGCATGTATATAGACAAATAGTCAAACACACTATGAAGGGAAAATTGCAACGTTGCAGGGCACTCGCAAGCGAGAGATGCGACACTATTTCCCTTTAACAAAAACATATCGATGCACAATAATTAGATACCAAAATCATGATAAGAACATACATCCAATAATCACTTAATAATCATAGTAATAATAACCCACATAATCAATTAAATTGATCTACTAAGCATGGTATAAGCATAAACATCAGAGATAAATTTTTCATCAATTAACATCATAACTGAGCATCAAAGTGTCATAACATCCAAGTACAACCAAGTCACTGTCAAACACAAAAAGAAAAAAGAGGGGAACTACACTTGTTCTAATTGTGCAAATGCCTTGATAGCAAAGTCCATAAAATCAGGTGACAATGTGTCTATGGCCCCTTGCTCCATCTTCTTGTGGAAGTATGGCTTTATTTTCTCTAGATCTATCTCTAGAGTGGGCATCTCATAGTTTTTCATCATTTTTGGGTAATATTCACTGTCTGCCTAGAGTTATGAAACCCATTCAAGGTCGAGTTCTATCTCATGCAAATACTTCTCCAGAACATCCTTCCAATGATCCAGACTCATTTTCCATGTTTCCACTAGCCAGTGATCATCCTTTATGAGCTCTAGTTCCCTTTACCATATTGCCTAGGGAAGCTTGACGATGCTTTCGAGCTTAGGATAAGTGATCCTATACAACTTAGTGAACTTGTTGCACATGTCTTCATCAATTCATCTATTTGCTTCTACAACCCTCAGAACTTGTTGAATGCCCAAGCAGTGTGGTGTATTCCCAAGTCGTCATTATATCTCACTCAGTTGAACCAATCCATTGTGGACTTGGTCTAGTTCTTCATCTTTTCCATTCTCTTTAGCTCTTCTTGGGAGAGGAGAGTGGGTGCGTATGATGTTGTCAAGGCCTTTTCTTCTATGGATTTCCACTATTTGATATAGGTAGTGTGATCTACCACTTGTGCCTTTATCTCATCTTTGGTGGACTGATTTTTATTCATTTGTTACATGATTATGGCCATGAACCCTTGTAATTCATCTATTTTATGCTCTTGGGTTGTTGAGCCTAGGTTGATGGTTAATATGTTGTATCCTGCTCCTGTATCCTTATCCACCACGAGGGTAGAAATTTGTATTGTTCTAGATTTGAAGGTGTCTAAGATGATGTGGGAGCAAACTCTAGGCTTCTTCTCCTTTGTTGTCTTCATTTGTGCTCTAGCTAGTATTGCCTCAAGTTTAGCCTTTGGATCAACAACCATAAGAGCCTTCTTTTGCAATTTCCACTCTAGCCAATTAGGCACCTTATTTTTCTCCTTGAGTGATTCATGATTGACCTTCCTCTCTTTTTTCACCTCGAGGATGTTCCTCTTCATTGCCAGGAGCTTATTGATTAGTCCTTTCTTCTTCGTCTAAGTCATTTATTTGCATGGTCTTTTCTTTGTCTATCTCGGCGGAAGCTATATTTTCTTCAGTTATACCTTCTCCTTGGGGAACCTTCTCTTCTTTGTGTTCAAGCTTAGCATGGTGCTTAGGCTCGGGGCTATTTCTTAGCACCTCTTCTTCTTCTTTACCTTTATCTTCCTCCTTTTCAGGAAGTGTTTCTTGTTCTTGTTCTTCTTGTTCTTCTTTATCTTTATCTTCCTCCTTTTCAGGAGGTGTTTCTTCTTCTTGGACCAAGCCCTTGTCTTGGCCAATTAGTGGAGGCTCTTCGAATATCTCCACATTTACATCTATGCCAACCTTTTCTTTAGAGATGTGCCCTTTAGGATTGGCCTTTTCATTCATATTCTTGGGCTGTTGTGGCATTTCTTCATCCAACTCTTGGTCTGATGTTTCTATTATATACCACTCATTCAGAGCTTCAACATCTTTCTCTAAGGAATGTGACCTTTCCTCGTTGGATGCCACTTTATCCAAATTTATGCTTATCCCACCCTCTAGATGCTCAAAGTAATCATATCAATCCAAATCCTTAGGCGCCTCAATTATATCTTTTGCAGCCTCTTCTTGTTGTTCCATATGTCACCTCTCCATCTCTTCTGAGATCTGCATCATAGCTTCCATCTTTGGCAGATCTGCAGGTGGTAGACGATGAGGCAAGGTAGTAGAAATTTGGGCCATCAAAGGTTGGACTATGGGGTCAAGGATTACCCTTGAAATTTTAGCAGACATATTTATCATATATGCTATGAAAGTATGTGGTAGAGTAACGGGTGGCATAGTGACAGTGGTCATTGTAGGCAGTGGGGTAGAGAGAATGGGAAATGGAAGAGGGAGTGAAGAAGATGAAAGTAGGGATGTAGTGGAGGAGGAGTCTAATACCATTATTGGAGCCGTTGGTGAGGTGGAAGCAAGGTGGACATATCCACGGAGGGTGGAGGTGAGACGAGTAGTGCTTGAGAGGTGGAAGGTGGAGGAGTGAAAATGGTAGCAGTGACATCGAGAGTGGAAGTGGTAGGTGGTGAGCGCAACCACTTGATTTCTTCTTCTCCTTCATGCTAGGGGTCCTCCTCTATGGTAGGAATTTCACTCATGAATCTCCCTATTCTCTTCACTTTCTTGGATGACTCTCCCTCTATGGCCTTCCTAGAATATACTTTATGTTTAGGATTATGCTCAGGCGCATCCTTCCTTTTCTTTGACCTTGTTGTTGGTGGGGACTTGGGTGCTTCTTTTGATGGGCAGTAGTTGCTCCATCGTCTGTTTCACTTTTGAGCTCATTGTTGAGCTCTTCATATGTCAATTCAACGCCCTATGTTTTGAGCTAGGAAATCTAGGAATCTATCCATTTCCTTGTTCTATTCGCAATGGGCTATGCTAATATATCAAGTTCAGTGACCTCTTCTTCAGTCTAGTCTATCACGTGAAAAGGTAAGTTGGCCACAACGTTGTATCTATCATCAACAATATTGTTGTCTTCCTCCACTATTTGATCAGGCATGAGGAATAGATTCATTGACCTCATGAATTGGGTTGTCATCCTCATGTAGTTCCTCATTCACACTTCTTTGTCATCTACACAATTGGCCCAAAATTCCTCGACTTGAGGTTGGTGGGAATATTTTTTTCTGACCCATTTTTTTAGTTTTCCATAAGGGTCCAGGCTTCCTTGGCTTGTATGGGAGGTCTAAGTTGTACTCTACCAATTCCTTTTTTGAATAATCCATGCATTGGGTAGTGGGACAGGCATACATTCCTTGCCCAAAATTTAGGGCATATCGAATCCCATATCTATACTTGTCACTTAATAGTGTATGGGCATTTTACAATTACCAAGAAACTTCCAGCAGGATCATGCGGTCATTGGGGTAACACAACAATTAGTAGGACCTATTTGAGAACCCCTCTGTTCTGATATACATAAACTTTGGGAACTGTATGAATAGGTACCCAAACTATAGGATGAAGCCTTTGGCACTATGTGACACCCTTCTCTCAAAGTATCCTCCCAGGAGTCTGATTATGTGTGCAATGAAGGCATCATTCACCCTCTTGTATTCTCTTTTATAGTTTTGGTACTGTAACTAAGGGTAGCAGTCATATACCTTGAGGTCTCCTTTCTTTATTCCCAGGTTTCCTACAATGAAGATTCCTTTGTATGGGAACTTTTTTGCCAAGAGGTACACTAGCTATGAAGTCATAAAATTGAGAGGTATTGTTTATAGCCATGAGTTGGTTGTGCATGTTGTCACTGCTGATATTGGCCCCATGGAACTTGGTTTTTCCCAAGATGATCTCCTCAACAAAGTAGAACATCCACTCCTCGAAGAATGTAGTAGTCAGTTGACCCATTACCCTACTCAATAGGGTAACCAAATAATGGTATTCTTCATAGAAGTCACTTTTGAACAACTCTTGGGGTACTTTAGTGGTGATGCCCCTCTTTTATTTCAACCTTGATGTTTGTTGATTAATATTTTTCACCCGAACAGGTCATGTTTCCACATATTTTCAGTATATCCCTTTTCTATTTCTTCTATTACATCAAATGTGGGGATGTGGAACATCTTGCCAATAGATCTAGTAGACAAGTCTGCCAATACCCTCCCATCATGATCAAGAATATTTTTGTTGTTATGGTAGCATTCCCTACAAACCATGACTAGCTCTAGGGCAATGAGCACGGGAGGGAAGCCAACTTCCTTAGTGAGACCACTTGCTTTGATCTTTCACACATTTTCTATTGTGGGGTTGACCATTATCCTTTTCCAGAACTCATTAATGCCTACGTGTCCAATATTTTTGTTTGATACTAAGTCCAAGGTAGAGGTGATCTTGGAGGTACACTCCACTCCGTCAAATTGATATTTCATCTGGCCTTTTTCTTCCTTTCCTCTTGGTATGCACACAATTTTATTTCCTTTATTATCTTTCTTAGCAGACTTCCTTGATGGACCCACAGAAAGTTCCATAAATCCTACATGCAAAGATGTAGTAAGTGCATTCATATAGAAATTAGGGAAAGTGTTAGTTAAATCTTGCAAAACGAGGGCTAGATCCAATAATTCATCATCAGAAAGTCATAAAATTCACCAACACCAATCATTCAAAGCTCATTTGGATCATAAAGAGTAATGTAGGCCTAGGGATGTGGGTTTCCTTGGGTTAGAAGCCATCAGGAAAAACTAGGAGTAGGATGGCGTTGAAGCCATAGAGACTAGCATGTAGCCACCTGTAGTAAAAGTTCTGCATTATGAATTTGGTGGTCAAAGCTCCCATGAGGCAATTTGGTACATGTGGAAATTGGTCGTAAGGCACTTGAAGTTGCTTGGTTGGATGCATTTGCGAGTTTGAAGCATGTGGGTGCAGGAGGGTTGCAGGATGCTTGAAGCGTCCATCATTAAGTAACAAACTTCAGGGAACAACGGCCCACAGGCAGAGGTCTGCACTGTGGGACCCACAGGCATCTTGGACTTTAAGCATGATGCTCAGAAGTTTGACCATTTAGGAGGGTGCGGAAGGGAGCCACCGAGTCATCATCATATGTTTGTTGTTAGGGACATCAGCAGAGGAACGATGATCCATAGATGGTGGTCTGCATGAGCGGACCTGCAATGAGCTCACAAACCTTGCTTATGTGTTAGCAACTTTGAATTTTTGGCAAGGGAAAAGTCCATTATGGACCTACCATGCAAAAGGATGTAGGTGGAAGGGTGTGAGGAAATGACAATAGGGAAGCAACCCTCCACATGCGGCCACTTGCACGAACTGGTCCACTTAACATTTTAACTTAGTCATTTTTGTGGCAAATCAAGAACGGTGACGAAGAATTCAGACTCAACATTTTAGATGGAAGGGATGTCAAGGCTGTTAACTAGTGGCATTCGAGCTATGACGAGCTACACATGGTAGCCTACAAGGGATGGCCCGCAAGCTTCCTAATACTTAGCAACTTTGAGAAATTGATGGTGATAGTTGAAGTAGGACCCGCAATGTGGAAGACAGTCAAGGCTAGTCTATTAACCAATGGCAGTAGGGAGATAGCCGCTTGCAAGCCATGGCCCACATAAGAAGACCTACAATGAGTGAAGAACTTAAGTTTTTCAATGAAAAATAAATTGTTGGGTTCCACATGACTTTAAGGGCATAGTTAGGGTGATTTCACAAGAGTTTCGAAGTGCCAGGAGTGAATTTTTAAATGGGACCAATAATTGTGAGTCGTAGAGCAATTTAATTTTATACTTCAAGATTTTACCATTAATTCACAAACCCTAGCTACAAAAAAGACCCACTTTAAGATTTCAAAGGCAGACATACCTAAAAGCAATGCAAGAATTCAACAAAGACCTTGATTTTGATCCACCAAGAGGAGATGCAGGTGCGGGGCTTCTTTTCCCTGTTTCTCTTTCCTAAAAAATTCAAATAAAAATAGTGAAAATGATAGGTATGGGTGCATATTTATAGGAAAAATTGCATTTATGACCCGTAATTATGTTGGGTATAGCAATAGGCATGGTAGCTGAAGCTGCAGAGACTCAACCTGGTGGGGACGTTGGATGGTGAAGGATGGTGCGAGGCCCACCATGTAGGCAAACGTCTGATGCTGGCAGTTAGTTAAGTGGCAAAGAGATAATGACGACGAGATAGCGGTGACTTGCAAAGGGAAATATGCAAATGTGGGCTTGCAGGTCTTAGAGGATGCTAGGGAAAAAGGCCAAGGGAAACCCACATGGGAATTTCTATAAGAGCCAAATACTTAGGGAATTTTGCAGTGATGAATTTGGTCAAAGGGAAATTGATGTCTTTAATGCACTTGACCACTTTAAGCTTTGAAATGGGGGCACACAAAATGAGGCAAAAGCAAAAAGCAACTCGACAAAAGTGAAAAGGAGAAAGGGGTATCCCCAGCCTAAACGGGGTGTCTGTGCAATAGGCACAACAAATGGCGACTCCACTAGGAGAACACTCCCAAGCGTTCTGAGGGTAAGGATTCATCTGGAACATGGAATCTCTGGTTTCATAGACCAAAATCCAATTTCCATAAGTGAACTAGAAACTTAAATAGGGATGGGACCCTTAGTTAAATCCAATCACAAAAATATCTCAGAAGTGTGTGCGTAGTGTGTTCATTTCCTTCCCTAAGAGACCATAACGAACAAAAGTCAATCCTTTAAGGCACACTACATAAATTGTCTGACCCCAAAGGTAACTTAGACATTGCTCCATTACTAGTCAGGCATCCATAGCCCCGATGGAGTTGTCGCTATGACCCTACGAACATTGCTCTATTTCTAGCTAGGTGTCCATAGCCCCAATAGAGTTGTCCACACACCCACATAGTTGCTTATTTCACTCATTTTCTTTTTCCTTTTCTTTTCTTTTTAGATAATTTCTTTGATGCTCTTTTTTCTTTGCTCAATTGCATAAGCATTGAAGCTTATAGTGGGTTTGGAATCACAAGTTTCACTAAAGCAGACTTAGGATTTTTCACTTGCAAAAACCTCATGACGACTATTGTATAGCTTGTGAGAATTGCTTAAGATGCATTTTTCGTGTGTGATATGAGATAAATGTGAGGAGATTCAAATACGAGTTCCATCTTGGATCAAGTTGGAGTTCAAGTAAGGAAACTCGCTTCACGAGAGTGGTTAGAAATTGATAGTAATGGGTGAAGACTTATCCAAAGAACAAATGGGAGTGAACAACAAAGTAGGCCTTCTGGCGAGCCAAGCACAACCATCGCATCGATGATAGGAGACACCCTTAGCAAAAATAAAGTCAGGAAAGCGAGTAAAAGCAAAGAGACAAAGCAAAAGAACCTACCCTAACCATTTACAACTATATACAAAGAGTGAGCTTGAATAGCTCAAGCAAGGAAATATGCTTGAGGTATTACCTATTGACAGGAAATGGGACATCCTCTCCAGTTAATGTTTTGAGGCAAAAGGTATTATCTCCTAAAATTTCTAAAATTTGAAAGGGGCCAAGCCAGAGCTTGTTGAAGTTGTCATGTACCCCTTTATTCTCATGGGTCTTGTCCCAATAGAGGACTAAATCAATGATCCTAAAGGATTGTAATGCCCCACAAAGGAACCCCAGAGGACAATACAAATCATGAAAATAACAAAAGACATTTTTTTAAAAACAAAATAATAGTGAACTACATAATTTAACATAACATGTAAACTAAACTAAGTCCTCTAAGGTTCCATGACTGCATTACTAACACAACTATCAACAAGAAGTAGAATTATTTCATTAATCAAGATTTATCTAACAATATAGAGTTCATTTCAATCCATCACATTAAATGATTAAACAATATGAATTTTCATTAAAGATCACTAACTAACAAGTACATATACAAATTCCATTACATGAGAGTACATCAAAATCTATTATATTGTTACATTATTTACAATGATGCTTCTCAAAATACAATTGGGAAGAATACATCATATTACAATGAATGGTACAACTGATATGCAAGTCAAATACATGTACATGAAAGACTATCTTCTCGAACTAGTACATGAACTAGAATCTACTACACAAGGTACAACCTCCATGCACATGAACAAACAACAAGGAAACCCAATGGAGGAAAAAGCACCAACCTCTTGACCATGTGGAACCCTAAGGTCCAACCCTCATGTTAGGAGATAACATAAGGTCCCACTACATACAAACATTCAAGAAGACATCAGGCTAATATAAACAAGGCTTTATATGACTCTAACAAAACCCTGCCATAACATGAACATTACATACAACACATACATTGTTTCTAGAGGCACACACACAATAGAAGGGGCTCACATGACTAGGGAATACTAGATTGCAATAGGGAAGAGTGTCATCACATGGTCCTAGCATGAGTTACCCTAGTAATCTTTCACTAGATTCTACCCCCCATCTATGGTTACCCTAGTAGTCTCTCACTAGATGTCAGCTCCATAGGTGACACATGCAGAACCGACATTCCTTTCATGAGGAAAATGAAGTTGATCTTGCCAACTAGGCCTTCTCAACCCATCCTTAGCCTAAATGAGCACTATAGGCATGGGTGAGGCATCCAATTATCTTGATTAATGTGAAATTTACCCAACACTCCCTAATTCATTAATTAGGCTATTACTGAATTAAGAAACTCCCAAATGGGTTACCCTGGACACCACTTTGGGTTCTGGCTCCCATTGAGAGGCACTCCCCTACTTGGAACTAGTAAACCCTACAAGTAAGGCATTCACCATCTTGCAACATACAAAATTACATGAATCCAAATACATTGCAAGGAATTGAACCTCTAGCACACATATCACAATCATAAGAATCTACACAGTGCAAGGCATACATCATCTTGCATTTTTAACATGATCACATGAAACCATACTAGGATAGAAGGAAATACCCTTAGGGTTTACAATTGCATAAAGCACATAACCCACACATTACCATCCACTTCCAAAGTAAAACCATCATTGGAAAAATCACACATAAAACCCCCTCCCAGGCCTATGGAAACCGACCTTAACCAACTTACATTATGACTCCCACTTTTAAGAATTCACCACAATCATCCCCATTTCTAATAATCAGCACAATAAAACAAGCAATCACTAAAACTATAAGACACATTATTTCCACACTTCATTTTACTCATAATTTAGCGACTAAATGCACTCAGTTAGTAATTAACTACAATCACATGTATTCTAAATAACTATTCATATAGAGAATTTACAAATCGACTATTAAATGAATATGAGAGGAAACAACATTTAAAAAGATCATCTAATTCATTCATTTACATAACCCTTCATTTATCTAACTATAATTAATCAATTTCCCCTATTTAATCTTCCAATTCATTTATCTACTAAATCAATTAAGTCACCTCAACATAAAATATTCTTTTACGATAACCATTATGTATATATTTATATACTATTATCCAAATGCTATTTACATACAAAACAATATATCAACTATAATATGGCAACATATAAACACATACACATATATTTTCATACCTATATAAACATACATATATATATATATAATTTGAAACAAAAACATAATACTTTTACCCCGAATTCATATATTATCAAATACTTTGCAAAACACACAAGTATCAAATGAATTCCTCATAAGATGAATACCCATCGAAACACTCAGCATAGAGTTTATACATATCGAATGGCAAGTAAATTCATTTCCATCAATCTCCAAAATTATGGTTTAAGCATCAAACATAAGGTCTAAACCATATTCAAAGAATACCAATCACCATGTATCCAATGTAATTCCAAAGATATAATCATCAAATTCAAAATCATATTCCATAGAATAGATTTAAATAGAACATAACTTAATGTGTTACCAAGCATCGAAAACAAGCAAATAGCCATATAAACATCAAAGCCCAAAATAAAACAAGATCCAAGCAACTATCAAATTCCCAACATAATAACTAACTGTCGAAGAGAAAACAAATATAAAGCACTGAGATGGAAACAATGCTAAAATCGAATGCCCAAGTTCAAAACAAATATCAAATACTAAATATACATCAAATTATAAAACTAATTTCCACACATAATACAGATGCATCAAATTACCTAAATTGAATGTTATCATATTAAATATATTGAACATATTCATATTCGACACAATCCACACATTATATATATTCGTTGAATTACATAGAATGGAGTTACCAAAAGCAAGGCGTAGAAATCAAATGCCAATAAGCTAAACTCCCATCGAAATCTAATTACAACACAAATATTAATCGATACCAAGCATATGATATATGCAATTTAATAACATTAAGTATCCCTCATAAAATGTATTCATCAAGTTATTGATTATACAACATATAAATCGAATTTACTAATTATGCAACCTATAAAATCGAATTACTAATTATGCAACATATAATTCGATTTACTAATTATGTAGCGTATAAATCGAATGCAGAGCATTAAACATAATCATCGATTACTAAAGGCAGTGCAAATAATTCAAAATTGAATGAAATCAACATAGATATATTTAGAATTGCATATAATTCTCAGGGAGAGGAAAACACAAGGGAACACTAAGCATAGGCTACAAATTGGTATGCAAAAGATGATAGGATCTCTTGTGCCTTGGTTTGCGAAAACCCATTGAGCAACATAAAATACTACCATATCTTTATAGTCAAATTATGGACATCTTAAAGGACTGTGACATAGAAGGAACACCATGAAAGGCAGTCCCTTGGATTTTATCAGTGTTGTGTATGGCATTGGTTCCAGGCCTAGCAGACATGCTTGCAAAAGTAGAAGCATAGACACGTCACATGAACTTAAGGAAACGGTTTGGTGGATGCTCGGGATATAGCCCCATCGATTGAGATTTCATTCAAATTCTGCTATAAATGATTCAAAGAAACCCATGGTCCGATTGTAGTTTCATGCTTTTCAAATAGCACTATCCAACAAGATTTCATGCTAAAATTCTAGAGAAGCGTAGATGACACAAAACTCATGTTGGGAATATGAAAACTCCTCAAAACAACGACAAAGATCATGGAAAAAAAATGAGGAAAAATCGAGGTCAAACATAAAAAAATGTCGGGGATGGGGATGGGGAAACATAACTATCATGAATCGATCCTAATCATGGTAGAGCTTAAAAATCTTCTATTGGCGTCTACATGATTCGAGTGACTGGTTGATTTCACTCTAAGCGACCAGATGTAGAATAACAGACCACCATAACATAGAAATATAAGAACACAAGAAAGGTGTCAAAGCTCCTCTGAATTCTTTGAGGCTACCGATTACAAAGAAAACAAGATTCTGATACATTAAGAGAAAAGGGTATTAATCGGCATGAGAATTCAATGCTATCCTGGTTACATCAATGTCTAGCAAAGAAGCAAAATTTTTAAATTACACAACTGCAATCATTTTAGCTTCACCCCATGTGGGTGATGGACAATAAGGTAAGGGTAAGGTCCTCTCTCTAAACGAAAAATAGAGTTTAGTGAATGAAGGTTGCACACACTCCACACAAGGTGTTTATCTAAACGGGGTCATTATGAGGCCTAGTATGCATTTTGGAATATATTAGTTTGTACAGGGAATTGAAAAAGGAAAGAACACTATAGTTTTTCTTTTACATTAATGTGTAGGCTATGAATGAACAAGCTACGCATCATGATATAAACTATAAGTGTGTATGCATATACCACCTCTCACTTTGAGAACTGAAACTCCACAGAACAAATGTGCAGACACAAAACATATAACAATTGAATGTTGTAAAGGAAATTAAGATTTAACTATGTGTGCTACACTCTAGAATGACATAAAGTATTAAGTAAATAACTTGAACATTAGAATATGAAGAAATTTACCTCATAATGTCGAGAATATAGCATCTTTTCCAACACTATTACTCAAATCTTTGTATGTTGGTTCGACGGTTCTTGAACTTCTTTGTGCCATTCCTCCTCCCTTTCTAGAATCAACCATAGAATGACATTGCTTTACAAGACTTTTCTTGTAGAACCAAATTTTTTCTTCTTTTCAGAAACAAAATTAACAATCATAAAAATTCTCTCCAATGGATCCTTATTTACAAAGAGAAAGGCTGTTTTATTTTCCGAAAACCAAAAATTCAAAAATCTCCTAAATCTCTTGAAATCTACAGACCATTCTTTCTTTCCCAACACATAACAAAATGAAAATCCACAACATATGAAATTTCTTGTAGACCAATATTATTTCTTCCTGGAAAATAAAAATCAATTCCTCCAAAGAATCTCACAAAAGGGTCCTTTTTTCAAAAGGAAGCTTGTTGGATTTTTTTAGAGAAAAGTTGTAAAGATTCCATGCAAAATCTTCTTTCTTTAGTAAATACTAATTTTTAAATAATTGTTTGAGGTTGCATGTTGTTGCATGCAAAACCTTTCCATTAATTAGCATTAAATTTATAACCCGAAATAATATTCTATTTATTCACCAATTTATTATCTTTTATTAATTATAAAATTGCATATGATTTATTTATTATATTATTATCTATTTATTATTAACTATTATTATATACATTTACATCTTTATTTATTTATTTATCAAATGTATGCCTTTGCTTAATAATTTATTTTAATACATCAAATCATCAAAAACCTCATTTACCAAACAATTCAAATCCAATAAACCAAATTCCAAAATAGATACCTCACCACCAACTAGGTTAAAAAGCAAAACTTCAAATGACACAGATTGACTATCAAACTGATAGGGTATCAACCTAGATACTTATCCTCTTCGAGGATGATGGCTAGGGTAGGGGACCAAATGCTATCTCCATTCAATTGTTTCCATTGGGTTTAAGACACACTCAGACCTGCGAATTCAGGTGGAGTCGATGCCTAGTACCTACAACCTTCAGCACACAAAATGGTTGAGTATATACATAATCTTACAATCAAGCACATTGTGAAAGGAATTGACAATGTAGCAGGGTACTCATAAGTGAGTGATGTGACACTGTCCCTTTCACCCGAACATATCAATCAAGTAATCACATCAACTCATAACAATCAGTTGCTTAACAAACAAGATAAGAACAATGATAGGATAATCGCGTAAGAGTTATAATTAGATAACCACATAATAGTCCAAAAATTCATACCATACAACATCAACTGCTTAACATCATTAGCACATACCTTTAAATATTACTATTATTTTTACCTTCACTTTCGAGTTCCAAGGCTGACTACTTGCACATCCACAGTGAGAATGGAGGGGCACTACAAGGCCTTTACTTTGGCTCGACAATCAAACCATCTTTTGACTATGCCTTGGTATTTGGAATTTTTTTTATCACTTGGCTACAAACTTCCTCTAAACGTAGTAATTCAGGCTTCTTGGCGTTCTCCCTCCTCATAATATGTGTTAACGAATTGAAGGGTGGGGATTTTGAGGTGGACAAGGAAAATAGGCTATATTCCATAAATGAGATGAAACAGAGAATTACCCAAGGCCTCCTTATGATGAGTGAGATCTACCCAAAGGGAAAAGCGCAGTTGGGTGTGCCAGTCCTTTGGGTTTCGGTCAAGCAATTTTTGGATCACAGTCAGGAGATTCTTGTTCATGGATTTAGCCAAGCCATTTCCTTAAGGGTAATAGTTAGAGGAAAATTTAAGTGTGATTCCACAATCAAAGGCCCAACTAGCGAACTTAAGGGATGAAAAGGAGGGACCATTATCACACATGAGGGAAAACAAGCAACCGAAGTGATTTAAAATAAAAATTTCCAAGAAATTAGTAATGACTTCAGTTGTGCATTTCCTACATGCTATTGTTTCAGTCCATCTAGTGCAATAATCAAAAGATGTTAGGATGTACCTATGGCCTACAAAGGATGGTGGGCTTACTGGACCAATGAAGTCAATCCCCCACTGAGTAAAAGGCCTTACCTCCGGGACTAGTTACAATGGGAAAACAACATTTCCTTTCTTGGGTGGTGTCAGTCTAGCAGGCGTGATAGGATTTGACATGATTGTGTGCATCTTTGAACAATGTTGGCCGGTACTACCCAACCCATAGAATCTAATGAGTGGTCAAAGGGCAATATCCATGACCTGTGCTGAATTTATTATGAAACTCTTTCAACACTTGAGTTGCTTATTCTTTTCCCAAGCATCTGAGATAGATCCCCTCATGATTTATCTTGTACAATATGGATCCCTATAGCATATAGCTGCTACTCTTCAATCTTAAAGCACATTTTTGTACACCTTGTAGCCGTGATGGGCACTTGTTGTTTAGTAAGTAATAAATAATGGCATTGTACCACTCTCTTAGAGAGACATCCTCTAATTGGTACTATTGCATTGTGTGCTCGGGTATAGTTTTTTCCATGGTATGAGTGAAGGCTTGCCCTCGAACCAACTTCATAGGTTGAATCTCCATGTTGTATTCCTGCAATAATGTGACCCATTTTTCTCTTCTTTCTCCTATCTCATTCTGAATTAATATGGTCTTAACTACTAGATTTGGGATGATTGCAAACACCTTGTTTTAGAGAATGTAGTGCCGAAACTTCTTGACTCCTCTGACTAGGGAATACACCTATTTTTCAACATTGTGATATCTTAACTCTTCATATTTTAGTGGAGCACTCATGAATGCAATAGGGTGCTCATTCCCCTCATCATCTTTCTGGGTTAACATGCTAGTGAATGAATGATCTGAAGCAAATGAATAGATATAAAATGGCTTTAGATAATCCTGACTAACTAGTACTAGTGCATCAACAATGACTTTTTTAGTGGTTAATATTTGTCAATTGGCTAATAGTTAAGATTTGGAAACCCAAAATTGGCTAGTAGTTCAAGCTATAATGTGACTTTCAAATTGCCACACTTTTGCAAAATTTTATTATAGTCTTATTTAAATTGCCAAAGAACTTATTTTATTAAAAAAATTAACTCACAATTTCAGCACAATATTCGATACATGTTTGGATTAGATTCGCCTAAATTTTATAAATTATAGTAGAAATCTATATTAATTCACCAATAGTATATCATAATTATTAGTTTCTTTAGGACCATATTTCTAAGTTTTAGTTTCCACTATTGATTTATAATATAATCTAATGGCCCTTATTGTGTTCCATGAGGTAAAATATACCCACGATCTGTATTGCTCATGGGGCCTTCAATTTTGGGTCTCATGAGCATTATAGATTATGGGTACATTTTACCTCACAGAGTACAACAAGGGTAGATCAATGATCTAAAAGAAATTTTGAGCCCCATAAGAATTACAAACGTGCGTATATTTTACCTTGCAGAATACAATGGGATCCATTATATTATATTTTAAGTTTAGTGATGGAAACTCTACCCCTTAAACCCATCAATAATTTCCACTCTTAGGCCCCTACTTTTCCATTAGAATTATTTTTATATTGGATGGATTTGCCATCATAATTAATGCATTTTCCTATTATTTTTCAAGATTCACCAAAATTTTCTATAAAATTTTAGTGATGTAAAAAAATCGCAATAAAATTAATATTTTTTTTGAAAAATGGAAATATTCACCAATAGAAATTAATATTTTTTTCCTAAAAAAATAAAAGATTCGCCAGGATTTTATATCTCTTTTTGAGGGGGGTTTCTTAAAGTTATCACTGGTGTATCAAAAATACTTTTCTTGATTTCTTCAAAAGCCTTCTTGGCTTTTGGTTTCCATTCCACCCTAGCATCCTGTTTGAGCATGGCGTTCAATGACTTGACAATTTTAGCAAAACCCGTGATGAATTTCTTGACGAAATTGATTTTTCCAAAGAAAGACTTCATTTATTTCTTGTTTCCTTGGAGTTGGTTTTTCAATATGGCCTGGATACACTCAGGGTCAATTGAGATTCCATTTTCTGAGATCACATGTCCCAATAACTTTCCTTTAGTTACCCCAAAAATGCACTTCTTTGGGTTTAAGGAGATACCGAACTCTTTGCATTTTTGAAAAACCTTGCACAAATTTAGAGACATGATCTCCCCTTTTGTTGGAGAACATGGTGAGGTCATCCATATATATGATGATGCACTTTCCAATGAGGTCTTTAAAGGAAATCCCCATGGCGCGCTAAAATGTAGCACTAGTGTTGATTAATCCAAACGACATCCTTTTGTATGCAAATATCCCCCACTTTGTAGTAAATGCTATTTTGTGCATTTCTTCATATTATACCATTACCTAGTTATATCTTGAGTAGCCATCTAAAAATGACATCCTCTGAGATCCATTGACTATTTACAGTACCTCATCCAGTGATGGCACTAGATAATTGTCTTTTTTAGAGGCTTTATTTAGATTCTAGAAATCTATGCATAATCTTATTTTACCATTCTTTTTTCTAATCGGAACCAAATTTTCCACCCATGTGCAGTGCCTAACTAGGAAGATAATTCTGGATCATAGTAGCTTTTGAACATCTTTGTAGATAATTGGTTCCAATGGTGCATTGATTGGGCATTCACGCTGTCGAAAAGGCCTCACATCTAGCTTGAGGGGGATTGTATGAGTGATAATTGAAGTATCATATGTTTTCAGGTCCTCATAGCTCCAAGCAATCACATCATGATAGGTACAAAAATTATCTACAATTCCTTTCTTCTCTTCTAATGTGCACACTTTTCCAATGAACACGTTCTTAACCTCTTCAGTCATACCCATATTATGAGCATCACACTAATTGTCTATTGACTCTTTCTTGGTCTATTGGTCTTGATCCTTGATTTGATCTAAGCAAAATATTCTTTCAATCTGAACCATACCTTGTGGTATTGTATTTGTTTTTAGGTTTATGACCCCTTCTATATCAAGTTTAGCCTCTTCAAGCTCTATCTCATCAATGATTTGAGTACCAAACACATTGGAGCTTGTTATGAAATCAAGGATGTGCTTATCATCATTAAAGACTTGGAAGTTGGTGACATTGTTAGGCACTAAAGGCATAGAGGTGAGCTCTATGGTGAATTTATTCAAGTCGGCTAAAGAGAGGGGATGAAGGGTGCTAGTTGCTTGGGCTAATGCATCGGTAGTATGATTCTTATTGCGAGGGATTAATTGGATGTTGAAGGAATCTAGGCTTTCTATAAGATCCAATACCTTTTTTCTATAGTTTTCTAATCATCTATCATGATAGGAGTGGGTATGTGCAGGATCATTATGGGCCAAAAAGTGGCAATATTATGGGTATTTGTAAGGTATGTGGCTAACAATTTTTTTTTACCCAAAATTGATGAAACGAAAAGGGTTTTTAGAGGAGATTCTAAGCTTTCCACCAATATAAATTATGCTTTAATTTGAATTTAATAACTAATTATTATTCATTTTCTATTATAATTATGAATAAAGTCCTAATCGATAGACTGATTGAAAAACATCTATAAATTTCAAACGGTATCACTTTTTTTGAATCCAAAACATGCGTCACATTCTATGCTTCACATACTATAGGATTAAAAAAATAAAAAATAAATTTCATGAAGTTTTGACCAAGTTAAGGTGGTCAGACATACGAGTTTTTATATTTTTTAAAAGTTGTAATAAAAAATGCATAATTAATTATTTACTTGGAAAAAAATTATTAAAAATATGCATCACATCCATGAGTCCTCTACTTATATATAAAATATTATAAAAAAATATTATCATTTTATCATGGTTAGGGTGGTCAAATAGACACCTACTTATTTTTTTCCCTGAAATTTAAGTACTATTGCATTGAAATTTCAAATTTTCACCAAATAGATTTTATTTATTTTTAAATAAACCTAGTAGTTTAGAAACTACATTCAATTTTCTACATATTCTATTCTTACATGTTTTTGAAATAATATAGATAACTTATTCAAATTTTTACATCAAGTTGTCTAACATTGATTTTTTTGAATTTTTTGCCACTTAAGGGCCTTTTTTTCCATGATGATCCTGCACATACCCAAGTACAATTTCCTAACTTGTTTCACTACTAATTCAGAATCACCAAACACTTGGAGCATTTTTACTTTATTTCTTAATGCCATCAAAAGGCCATGAACCAATGCCTCATATTCTACTACATTGTTCGTGCAATAAAATTGAAGTCTGTGGGAAGAAAAATACGTCTTACTCGTAGGACTAATGAGTTTGAAGCCACCTCCTGCTCCTTGCTTGGACTTAGATCCATCAAAATGTATCATCCAAAAAATGAAAGAACCTTTGACTTGGGGGCTGATTGAGAGTGCTTCCTTTCTTGGCTACATATCCCATTCTGTATCGTTAGGTGGCTATGTAGGTTTACACTGGCCTTGGCTCTTCTATTCTTCCTGAGGGTTCCCTTTTGAAATAACCTACCCTACTACGTGCTCTAGTGATGCTTGACATAGCCAGCATTTAAATTCAGAATGAGCGACATTATGGACCATGCACCAGCTGGGTAGTAGCAACTCCTGGAAGTCCATTCGTGCTCCTATACTAAGTTGATCTCGTACACATTTCTACATAAATTCTTGGAATCCATCCAACAATCCAAGATTACCATCTTCATAGGATTCTTCATCTTCAGATTCAACTAGTACCTTTGTACTGTTAGGGATGTGGGTTAAATTTGTGGGAGCACTGCATAATACAAGCAAGACCTCCTCAACTACTTCCTGTTCTTGAAATTCTTCCTCACCCTGATAAGCCACGTGAGAGTAATTTCCCAATTCAGTCTCTGTGAACAACACCTAATTTGTGTTGTTATACTCTGTGATCATAAACTTCATTCAAGGTTCTCTCTTAGTGCAGATTTGGTTTGGTAGCCCCTTCCAAGGCAACCAAAGATGAAAATAGTCTATTGCAACATAGTCGTTCAAAGCTTGAGTGAATTCTTGTCCTAGTATAATGTCATATGTATCAGGGATGTCTATAACTTGGATGCCAATCACCTGTTGCACCCTTGGGTTAGTAGTGATCTGCATTGGTATTTTGTTCATTTCAGCAACTTTGTTCACTTTTGTCTTATCCAATTGAGTCATTTTCCATCAAGAGGGTGTTGGAGTTATCCCCAGTTCTTGACACACTATGAAGGGCATGACATTAGCCAAATCCCTTGAATCTAAAAAGAAATTGTGTAGATGCTTTCCGAATATCCAAATAGTCATTAAGAAGGGAGGGCCCTCCAAATTTCCTTGAAATAGCCCCACTGAGACATCAGTTTGATCCACCTGAGCCTTATCTTTATCATTGCATTTTTCCTTTGTTTGCACTAGATTTGGATCCTTTATAGAAACTTTGTCTAAAGGTTGATTCTTACTAGCTTGCTGGTTTTGGGGCTAATTGGTTTTCTTTCCTAGGATTTCTCTAATTATGAGTTCACTACTAGAAGTGTCAAAAGAAACCCTCTTAGCAGGTACTTCTTGGGCTAGCTTTGACAGGGTGGTTCTGTTTAGTGACCTAAAGAGGGCGTTCTAGACATTGGGTACCTTTAACAGCTAAAAGGCTGACAAAACAACTTTGACCTTCTTCAATTCCTTAGCTACATACTCTCCCATTTGTTCAACCTCTACTTCAGAAAATATGCTTTGGGAAGAGCTAGTGGGTTGATCCTAAGTTTGACTTAGTTTCCTATTTTTGTTGAAGTACTAAGTAGGCACATGGGGATAAGTAGGATTATTGTTGGCATTAGGATTAGGTGGAGTATTAAAGTTGTTGGGAGGGGTAGAAGTTGTGAAAGGGCCTCCAACTTGTCTATTTCTTAGGTTGTATGGGGTTGCCCTTTGGTGGAACATATGGACTTCATCCTCATGAAGTTCCTCCTCATTTGTTGGACCATTATCTACCAGATCAAAGAGTTGAGATAAAGTATCATCGTTACTTACCTCTTTTGCTTCTTCATATTTGGGGGAAGCATCCTTCTTGGGTGAGTTTCTTTTTCCTTTTGGGAAAGGATCTTGGTTGACCATCAACACTGAAGAATCTTAGGGCTCTAAAGGAACCAAGTCTCAGAAACTCAAGCCATCAACTACATTTTGGACCTCAACTTGAAAAATTTCTATGATGGTTTGAAATTCCAAGCAATCCAACTCTGAATTCCTATTTGTTTTGTTGATCCGACACCATCTAGATAAGGTTGCCTCAGCCAAGTAAACTCCGTTTATAGATTTTTCAGCACCGCCTGGTTGATCAAGAGGTGTGACGATACCTCTATTGTTCTACCTTGTGTTCCACATTTGATTTTTCCTTTGTGAAGGCCTTCGTTCAAAGCTTTGGCTTGAATTCTGCCCTCTTTCATAATTCTGCTCAGAGGAAGCACCCAAGTCATGGTTGTATCAGTTGAGATTATCTTGAATGTTCCTTTGAGAGGCCTATAACTAATTATTTTAATTCCTTAAGTGTGTCATCTTTGTGGATAGATTCTTGACCATCTTAGTTAATTCATCAATTTGGTCCTTGTTCGTGTTGTTCTTCTATGGAATTATGTTCTGGAGAAATATCAGCTATGTTGTGGGTTGGTTTTGTTGAGTAGATGGGAATTCTAGACCTTGTAGGTATGAAGGAACTTGGGGTTACTAAGAGTAAGTTTTCTGCTACTAAGTTGTAAGTAATGAGGCACTGGAGGTGCTTGATTGAGTGGCTTCCCTAGATGCAGGACTATTGGCAACTAAGGGACTTGGTTTAGCAAGGGCGTCTAATTCACCAAGGCATGGGTAAGTCCTTGGATTTGGGTTGGATGAGCAGCTGGTACCAATGAAGGCAATGGAACTGCGATGTGTTGCCCCAAGTCCATGCTTGTTGTGACTGCTTCTGCATATGCGTCCACTAGCCTGACAGGCAGTAGGTGCATTCCTTTCACCAATGCGGATGCAAGATTATTCAAGGCTACGTAATAGACCAACGTTGCTGAAGCATCATCGACCACAAAAGGCAGTTGCAACTTCATGTAGGCTCTATGGAATCGGTCACTAAATGAGCTAATGGGCTCATTGACTTCCTTTTGGATGGACATGAATTGCTAGTATAACTTGGAGGGGCTGACAAGAAGCTTAAACTTTTGTAGGAATGTATCTTTCAATTGATCCCAAGTGGTGATGGATCTGGTCAGTAGATGAATGTACCAATAAAAGGCCTCTTCCCCTAATGAGTAGGGAAAGAGCCTACAAGCCACATCTTCATGTTCTATTTGCATATTCTTCAAGGTTGTTTAGAAGATCTTGATGTGCTCTTTCATTGTCCTTTGTGGATCACGTGGGTGGAACTAAGTGCAAAAGCCTTTTGAATTCTTTAGAATGTCATGATAATTGTTGAAGGATAATGGGGATGGGTTGTTACCTAGCCAAGCAATTGTGGGAGGTGGAGGTCACATTTTCTTTTCTATAGTAACCTGAGGCTGCAAAGGGACATCAGTTGGGGCAGTGCCCTGGAAATAGAGCATAGGGGTTGGGACAACACCTTGGCTATGGAAAGTGAGGGGTAGAAAGGCAGTTTGGAGTGGATGGGAAGAAGGAGGTGCTGTCAGAGGTGAAGGGGAGAGGTGAGATGGATGAAGGTGATGGAGGTTGAGTGGGTGGGGTTGAAGCAGATGCTTCCCCTTTCTTGGCCCTCTTAGCCTTGGTAAGGGTCTTGGGTTATTGGAACTCCCCTTTGTCTGGTGTAGATCAAAGCACTCTCTGAAACCTTTGAGGAGAGAAAGAACCAATTTGATCCAACTTAGCTAAAGGGTCCTCCTTTTAATGCTAGTTTTATTGATGGATGCTTTTGCACCTTCTCAACCAAGGCAACACACAAGTATGTTACCTCTCTTGAAAGGTAATTTCTACAACTAAGTTTTAGACAATCACCCTAAGGTCTCTCGGGTGTTAGGTCATGACAATGGTTGGAATAGTTCAATTGGTTGATGTGATTTTCCAATAGTCAAAAAGGGAATTTATGGTTGGCTAAGCATGGAGGGAATTGGATCTTCAAATGGAGTTTTGTTAATTTTGGAAATGTGATATAGCTGTTGCAAGTTTAGGACAACAAGCTAAAACTCCATGTTTGTCATCAGATTTGGCTTTACAATGATGCTGGAACTTTATTTTAAATTTAATTTTCATAGAAAATTCAAAAGGCAAAAGGGATAGAGAGTTTCCTAGACCTACAACTAATGTTGAATAGTAACAATGGAGGATGCTATAGTGGAAATTATTCCTAAAATGAAGTTCCACTTAACCAAGGTAGCCTACAGTCTCATGAAACAAGTGCAATCTTCTAAGGTCTACAAATTTTTAACCATTCATTCACCATTAAGCATGAAAAATAGACGAACTTTAAGTGCAACAATAAAATAATGCTCAAACTAACTTTACACATCTGTATATCTTCAATAGACAACAGAAAGTATGAGCAAGGAAGGGGTCAACACTATAGCATTCTTCACCATTAAAGTGCAACATAAACTAACAACTAAAGTAACTTAAAACTAAAAAGAAGAAGCTAAAATCTAATATTGAGGAGATGAATCATGCAAGAATGTGAAGAAACACAAGAACCCATCAAAATAATGCAATTCTCATTAAAATTTTGTAGCATGCCTTTACACAACAACTCAACTCTCCCTTTGAAAATGAGAGGAGACCCCTATTTATATTTTTCCAAAAGTAAAATGAATGGAAAAGATTTACTTTCATTGTGTGGCTTAGATTCATTTTACATTAGGGTTTCACCTACCCCCAAATATATGACAATATAAAATGCATATTTTGTCTTTTCCCTATTTTTTCATCTAGTGACTTTGGCACTATAGCAGTTTTGTCCTGTAGTGGCTACCCTCTTTATAGTCATTTTGACAAATACTCATCATCTATGATGGGATTTCCTACACTTTTATGGAGAGTAGCATACTCCACAAATTTCCCAATCAGAGCCTAGAACTTGTCCCATACCATGATATCAGATTGAAGGATTTTGAAGGATATCTTCTTAAGTCTATCTGCAATTTGTTCCCAACTCTTAGTGCATTTAGGGGTTGCCTTGATGACTTGTTTTGACTGTGCGAAAGCCCTGGAAACAAAGTCCTTAAAATCAAGTGACAATGTGTCTATGGCCCCTTGCACCATCTTCTTGTGGAAGTATGACTTGATTTTATCTAGATCTATCTCTAGAGTGGGCATCTCATAGTTTGTCATCATTTTTGGGTAATCTTCGCTGTCAGCCTGGAGTTCTCCAACCCATTCAAGGTCAAGTTCTATCTCATGCAAAGACTTCTCCAAAACATCCTTCTGAGGATCCAGGCTCATTTTCCATGTTTTCACTAGCTAGTGATCATCCTTTATGAGCTCTAGTTCCTTTTCCCATATTGCTTGAGGAAGCTTGAGGATGATTTCGAGCTTGGGACAAGTGACCCTATATAGCTCAGTGAACCTATTGTATGTCTTCATCATTTCATCTATATGCTTCTGCAACCCTCAGAACTTGTTGAATGCCCGAGTAGCATGTTGGATACCCATGTCGCCATTATATCTCACTTGGTTGAACCAATCTATTGTGGAATTGGTCCAATTCTTCATCTTTCCTATTCTATTTAGCTCTTCTTAGGAGAGGAGAGTGGGCATGGATGATGTCATCACGACATCTTCTTCTATGGATGTCCAATGTTGGTTATAGGTAGTGAGATCTGCCACTTGTGCCTTTAGCTCATGTTTGGTGGATTGATCTTTATTCATCTGTTGCATGATTGTGGCCATGGACCCTTGGAATTCATCTATTTTCTACTCTCGGGTTGTCGGGCCTAGGTTGATGGTTGATATGTTGTATCTTGCACTTGTATCCTTATCCACCACGGGGGTAGCAATTTGTATTATTCTTGATTTGGAGGTATCTACCATGATGTGGCAGCAAACTGTAGGCTTATTCTCCTTTGTTGTCTTTGTTTGTGCCCTAGCCATTATTGCCTCAAGTCTACCCTTTGGATCAACAACCATAGGAGATTTCTTTTGCAATTGCCACTCTAGCCAATCAAGCACCTTAGTTTGCTCCTTGGGTGATTCATGATCAGCTTCCTCTCTTTGTTCACCTTGAGGCTATTCCTCTTCATTTCTAGGAGCTTCTTGATCAGTCCCTTCTTCTTCATCTGAGTCCTCTATTTGCATGGTCTTTTCTTTGTCTATCTCGGTGGAAGCTATATTTTCTTCAGTGATACCTTTTCCTTGGGGAACCTTCTATTCTTTGTGTTCAAGCTCACCATGGTACTTAGGCTCAGGGCTCTTTCTTAGCACATCTTCTTCTTCTTTATCTTTCTCTTCCTCCTTTTCAGGAGGTGTTTCTTCTTCTCGAACCAGGCTCTTATCTTGGCCAATTAGTGGAGGCTCTTCGAGTATCTCCACATTTATGTTTGTGTCAACCTTTTCTTCAGAGATGTGCCCTTCATAATCAACCTTTTCATTCATATTCTTGGGCTGATATGAAAATTCTTCATCCAACTCTTGCTCTGATCTTTCTATTGTATACTACTCATTTAGAGCTTCGGTATCTTCCTTAGAGGAATGTGACCTTTCCTCGTCAGATGCCACTTTATCCAAATTTATGCTTAGCCCACCTTCCAGACACTCAAATTAATCATCTCGATCTGAATCCTTATGCCCCTCAATTTTATCTTTTGCAGCCTCTTCTTGTCATTCCATATGTCACCTCTCCATATCTTCTGAGATCTACATCGTAGCTTCCATCTTTGGCAGCTCTATAGTGGCAAAGGAAGAGGCAAGGCAACCCCAATTTGGGCCATCAAATATTGGACTATGGGGTCAGGGATTACCCTAGAAATTTTAGCAGGAATGTTTTGCATATATGTTGTGAAAGCATGTAGCAGAGTAAGGGGTGACATAGTGACAGTGGTCATTACAGGAAGTGGGGTAGAGAGAGAGGGAAATGGAGGATGGAGTGAAGAAGATGAAAGCAAAGATGTAGTGGAGGAGTATAATACCATTACCAGAGCTGTTGGTGAGATGGAGGTGAGGTGGATTGAGATATCCATTGCAGGCGAAGATGGGATGGGTAGTGCTTGAGAGGTGGATCGTGGAGGAATGGAAATGGTAGCAGTGGTAGCGGGAGCGGAAGTGGTAGGTGGTGAGTGCGGCCACTCAGTTTCTTCTTCTCTTTCATGCTAGGGGTCCTCCTCTATGGTTGGAATTTCGCTCACTAATCCCCTTTTTCTCTTAGCTTTCTTGGATGACTCTCCCTTCGTGGCCTTCCTAAAATATACCTTATGTTTAGGATTACGCTCGGACACATCCTTCCTTTTCTTTGACCTTGTTGTTGGTGGGGACTTGGGTGCTTATTTTGATGGGGCAATAGTTGCTTCACCATCTATTTCACTTTTGAGCTCATCCTAGAGCTCTCCATATGTCAATTTAGCACCCTGTGTTTTGAGCTAGGCAATCTAGGAATCTATCCATTGGCTTGTTCTATTCTCAATGGGCCATGTTAATATATCAAGGTTAATGACCTCTTCTTCATTCTAGTCTATCATAGGTAAAGGTAAGTTGGCCACAATGTTTTATATGTAGTCTTCCTCTACTATTTGATTGGGCATGGGGAATAGATTCACTAACCTCACGAACTGAGCCATCATCCTCATGTAGTGCCTCATTTGCACTTCTTTGTCACCTGTTCCCAAGAGGAAATTTGACACATGCGTAAATTAGTCATAAGGCATCTAAAGTTGCTTGGTTGGGATTTAATGCATTTGCTGGTTCGAAGCATGCAGGTGTAGGAGGGTTGGAGGATGTTTGAAGCCTTCGCCATTAAGTAACAAACTTGAGGGAATAGCAGCCCGTAGGTGAAGGTCTACACTGCGAGACCTACATGCATCTCAAAAATTAAGCATGATACTCTGAAGTTTGACCATTTAGGAGGGTGTGGAAGGGAGCCACTGAGTAGACATCATATGTTTTTTGTCAAGGACAACGTCAGAGGGATGGTGGTTTGCAGACGGTGGTCCACATGTGCAGACCCACAATGAGCTCACAAACCTTGCTTATGTGTTAGCAACTTTGAAGTTTTAGCATGGGAAAATTCCATTGTGGAACTTGCCATGCAGAAGGAAATAGGTGAAAGGGCATGAGGTAATGATGGTAGGGAAGTAGCCACCCACATGAACTGGTCCTCTTAAAATTTTAACTTAAGTCATTTCTGTGGCAAATTAGGAATGGCAAAAGAGAAGTTAGACTCTCCATGGTGGACAGAAGGGATGCCAAGGTTGTTAACCAATGACATTCAAGCTACAGTGAGCTACACACGATGACCCACAAGGGATGACCCGCAATCTTCCTAAGACTTAGAAACTTTGAGAAATTGAATGCAATAGCCAAAACGAGACTCACAATGCAGAAGATGGTCAAGGCTAGACCGTTAACCAACAATGGTAGGGAGATGGCCGCTTGCATAAGCAGACCCATAGCGGGTAAAGAACTTAAATTTTTCATTTAGTGTTTTAGTGTTTGACCACCAAGGTAGTGGTGGCAATGTTGCAGGCCGCAAAGGAGTTTATGCCACACAAAGATTGCCAAAGAAAATGTTGAGTTCTGCATGAATTTAAGGGAACAATTTGAGTGATTTCATGAGAGTTTCAAAATACTAGGAGTGGATTTTTATGTAGGACCAATAGTTGTGAGATCCGTCAAGCAATTTAAGGTTGTACTTTGAGATTTTACCATTAATTCACAAACCCTAGCTACAGAAAAGACCCACTTTAAGATTTTGAAGGTAGACATACCTAAAAGCAATGCAAGAATTTGACGAAGACCTTGATTTTGATCCACCAAGAGGAGATGTGGGCATGGAGCTTCTCTTTTCCATTTCTCTTCCCTTGGAAATTCAAATTAAAATGATGAAAATAACAAGTCTGGGTGCATATTTATAGGAAAAATTGCATTTATGGCTCACAATTAATGTTGGGTAGGTGGTAGGTGTGGTAGCTGAAGCTATAGAGACTCAACCTAGCGAAGATTTTGGATGATGAAGGATGGTGCAGGGCCTACCATGCGGGTAGGCATCCGATGTTGGTCGTTAGTTAAGCAACAAAGAGATAATGATGATGGGATAGCAGCGACCCACAAAGGGAAACCCGCAAATGTAAGCCCGCATGTCCTAAAGTATGTCAAGGCAAAAGGCCAAGGGAAACCCATAGGGGCATTTTCGCAAGATTTTGGGGTAATGAATTTGGTCAAAGTGAAATTGATGTCTTTAATGCACTTGACCACTTTAAGCTAAAAAATGGGGGCATGCAAAATGAGGGAAAGATAGAAAGTGACCTGAAAAAAGTGAAAAGGAGAGACGGGGGTCCCCGGCCTGAACAGGGCGTGTGTGCAACAAGCACAACATAACCTATGCACAAGGGTCCCCATGATGACATTACACTCTACCTTAACTAGCTTCATTTTTCTATCCTTGACCATATCTCTAAAAAAATGCTACTATACATCAATGTGCTTGGTTTTGGCATGAAATATTGAGTTCTTAGCTAGGTAGATCACACTTTGACTATCACAATATATTTTCATTGTACCTTATTAAATTCTAATAAATGAACATAGTATCTTAAGCCAAATGGATTTTTTACAAGCATGAGTAGCTGCCATATACTCAACTTCAATAGTGGACAAATGTTTCACAACCTATTGTTTACTCATCCAAATAAGCGCACCACCAAATAAAGTAAACAAATAAGAACTAGTGCATATTTTAACATCACCTATCTAGTTTGAATCCACATAACCACAAATATCAAGGGAATATCTATGCCCCACCATATTTCCATGACAATACAAGGAATAACCTAAGGTACGCTACAAATATCTGAAAACTCTTTTAATTGCATTCCAATGAATTCTACTAGGATTAGACATATATCTAGAAATAACTTTGACTACTTAGGGAATTTTTGTTCTAGTGTAACCATAACATGTATCAAATTTATAACTACACTTTGATAAGGCTCTTTGGTCATTTCTTCTATCTTCTATGGGGATGTTGGACAATCTAAAGCAAATAACTTTGTTGCAACTGTAAAAGGAACACATAATGTTCTATAATGCTACATGTTAAACCTTTGCAAAATTTAATTTAAATATTTAGTCTAGCCAAGCCATAAATTTATATTCACTCTATCTCTTCTAGTTTCCATCCCAAGAAGGTGTTTCACTACACCAATATCATTCAGTTTAAATTTAGCCACAAGTTGAGACTTTAGTTCTAAAATCATACCTTTGCTTTTACTAATAAATAATATATTATCAACATATAATACAATAAATAGGAAATGATGACAATCATATTTATAATAAATATAGTGATTTGATTTAGAATGTTCAAATCCAAAACTAAACACATATGTATCAAATTTTTGGTACCACATTCTAGGACTTTGTTTGAGGCCATGCAAATATTTATTTAATTTATAAACCAAATTACTTTTACCTTGCACCATGTAGTTTTCTAACTATATGTCATATAAATATCCTCCAAATCTCCATGAAATAAAGTCATTTTCACATCCATTTGATAAACCTCTAGATCAACATAAAAAAAATAGAAAGAAAAAATCTAATGAATGCCATTTTTCAATAGGAGAAAATATCTCACCATAATCAACACCGTCAACCTGAGAGTAACCTTTCACAACCAACTGTGCTTTGCACTTCTCAATACCTCCATTTGAACCCATATTTTTATTAAAATTCCATTTTCACTCAACATATTTTTATCCTTTAGGCAATGGTGTACAAGATCCCATATATCTTTACTTTTCAAAGCTTCCATTTCTTCATCCATAGAAATCTTGTAGGATTCAACATCATTCGTATCTAATGCCTCTTCTACAGATCTAGGCCCATCAATGTTAGTATTAAAATAAAAAATGCATCTCTAATCATCAGGTGAATACCTTTTAGGTGGTTGTCAATGATTTGGAGTTTCTTCCTCCTCTTCTAAAGATTTAGAGCTAGATGAACTCTCTTCAAATTCTTTCTATCTAGGGGCCTTAATTCAAGTTTCTCAAGCATATAAGTTGAATCACATATTTCTATTCACTTTGTTCTGCTAAAATATAACAAAACAAGGCTTAGTTTATCTAAAACTCACACTTTTACTATATATTACCTTCTATGCTATAATTTCACAAAGCTTGCATCCTTTCACACCATAGATATATTTGATGAAGATACATATGACGACCTTGTTCTCCAACTTTGTTTACTTATCCTATAATGCATGCACATATGCCTCACAATCGAAAAATATAATATTTGTTAGTGAAGGTGTAGAGCCTCTCTAATGTATAATCAACTTGATGCTACAAGGTATACACACAACTCAGAGGATGAGTTCCTAAATGAACAATTCATCTTTCACAAGAGGTTACATTTAATTATCAACTAGGGACTCATAAACTTTAGACAGTGATGGAAAAATATATGTATTCATGGATCCTAGACATGTCCTATATAAATGGAGTATAGTAAATTACACATGTTGAAAAGAATGCTAATGTTGAAAAATGAAATGAAATGCTAATTCTCAAAATAGGGGAAAATAAATATAAATTGCATAAAAACTCTCAACTCTTACATACAATCCAACAAGAATTTGCTGAAGATTTCTTATTCAATAACACAAATCTATTTCTTCAACTAATAATAGATAAAAACTAACTTATTAGTTCAATCAATTAAGATTTGGAACCACTACTAGCAACTAGATTTACTCCTTGACAAAAAATCCCACTATATAGGTTCTATAGGGAGTTTTATTCCTCTAGGAATGAAAAAAGAATCATAAAGTAGTCATCCACTCTTCCTCAAAGATAGGAAGAGTACTTAGTCTAATAACATAAAACAATAACTATGAAGCAAGATTAGAGAAACTAATTTATAACTCTGTGCCTAATGGTTAACTATCATGATAGAGACATGTTCCTAGGAACAATCACGTCATAAATTGATCCCATTTAGAACATACTCCTCCTAGTGGTCTTATTCGATGATAAACAGTATAATATGGGTACTCACAATTGATCATTGAATGATCACCTTTGCTATCTTCTAGTCATGCTTTGGCTATTTTGACCTATCCCCTACAACCATCCACAATCCTTATACTACAAGCTAGAAAACTTGTTGCTATGGATTAATAGTCTTTCTTGTTGCAAGATGTTAGTTTCATTTAGATAAGGCATCCACATTATTAACAACCATAATTAAACAAAGAATCATACTAAATCCCATAGACATTCCTACATCCATACAAGCATATATTAGCATAACTCATTTCTATTTCCACATAATTAAGTATTCTTTAAAGTGTATGAAAGGTATAAATCAATCAATTTTCGTATGAGTTATTTGAATGTTTATAGAGAAGTTTAGTATAAATTTTGTACATAAGCAATTCTTATTGTTTATATATTTTTTACTTGTACATAATTTTAAATGAACTCGTTTACTCATTGATGAGCTTCCACCACTAAATTGACATTGACAAATGACCTATTTTTCTTATAACAACAAAATAAATTTAATCCAACTTCCATAGAAAAGGATAATAGAAATTCATCTAGTATAATGAATAAACAAATTCATCTATTGATTAATCACATTATCTGATAAAACATGCATAAACATAAATAAAATATGCAAATTATTAGATATAATACCTTAAAGAATTGTCATCTATTAAATGAAAATGATTAAATTATATGGATTTGTTCATAGATTTTAAAAAAATTCCAATTCGATGATATTTTCTAACATCTAATCATAAGCTTTAGAACAGATAGGGACATCCATAATAATTGATAAAATAAAGAAATTTGGAAATTTTTGTAGTTGTGATCAATGGGGTAGATCAACAAGCAAAATGTAAAATCACACACTAGTAGCACAAACTAACAGATATATACTTAAAAGAATATTGTTGCATGGATGAAATATGCAAAAGTATTGACAAGGCACATGAATAAAATGCCATAATTTAAATTTTAGAAGCGAAGCAATCATCATAGGTTATGTGCAAAAATGGATTCGTTGAAAACATTTTCGAAACATTTATGCAAATGCATTTGGTAGGTGTAAAGCCAAATACCACAACCTTGCTACTATATATCCTACCTGTAGTGAAATGGGAGCTTTGGAAATAGTATACAAATGCCCATCAACACATGAAGAATAGATGGATTTTGTCACACATAGTTGCAATATGCCCTAGTAGTTATAAATATATATTTCTTTTCTAAAAAGTTTCAATAATAACAAACATAGAACCATGTTTAGCATTTTACATGTACCACAATGAGATCGATGAATGCATTAAGTTGTTGTGAGGTTGTTTTAAACCATAAGTTTCTTCATTAAACAATACTCTTTAATAATTTGATAAGGTCACCATTATCCCATCCAACGATAGCACTTGCAAGGTTGTGATGAGATGTTTTTTTTTCTATACTAGATGAATGGTCTATTATAGCATGTGATTCACATTTACATCTTCAAGGATTTAGATCTATAAAAGTTGGTTTACTATTGGATTCAATAAAAAAAATTCTTACAACACCACCATAATTAAATGCTCTCATTTCATTTGATCAGAGATATGGAGATAAAAGGCATCTTCTTTTAGTTCCAAAAATACATACATAATGAATATATGAGCTTAATGGGGAAATTCAAAATTTTGTGCCTTTTAAGTTGTTTAAAGGGGTAAGCTAATGTATTGATTATCTTTTCTCTAAAAAAAATTAAAAAAATATATTTATTTTCCATGGTGTCTGAGAAGAGTTCATAAATTGATGGTATTCCTCCTCAAAATTTTGAGTCTATCTAGCCTTTCATTCATCACGACTTACACCAAGTCTATTTTGACATCAAAGGAAATCTTTCCTTTTTTTATAGATGAGTTTGAGAATTTATAACATTTTAAATTACGTCTCAAGTTTAATTTACAAAGATATTAAATGAGTTCATCTTGTTGTGAAGGGTTATATGAAATTGGTCACATCCCTTGCGAAAGATATACCATTTATGTGGTATGTGAAAATACCCATTTTTGAGTGGTCTATAAGTTAGAAAAATTCATAGAAATAGCTATATATATATATATACTTGTTGTATAGACATGTAAAAGGGTCTCTTGTATGTTATTTATATAATCTAATTATATGAGATTGCAATAGTAACAACATAGAAATAGATTATTTTCAATGATTGTAACATTATATGAGCTTTTTCCTGATGTTGTTGTGGAGAGAGCTCATGTCCATGTTGCTTCCCCTCCGCTCTCTATAGTTACTGAGACTGATGGGCTGAACTCTAGGGCTAAGGGTTTGATTCATCCTACTCATCCTTCATTCCCTGTGGCTGCCTCGGAGGTTGGTGATGTCTCTACTGGTAGCTCCAATGCTTTGGAAGAAAGACAAGTGGAATATGATGTTCCTGATTCTATCTTTTCAAAGATTGTGGATTGGCTTAAGAGCTCCTTGGTTGGAAGATTATGTGGGTTTCATCCCAACATTGATGCTATTAGAAGATGGGTTTGTCAAATCTGGAAGTTCTGCAATTAGGTCAAGGTAACTGCTATGATAAATAGTTTCTTCCTGTTTTCCTTTCCATGCGAAGAAATTTACTCTAAGGCCCTTCTTGATGGCCATTAGTTTTTTGGTCAGAATGGCCTCTGTCTTCAAAGGTGGTCTCCTAGTTTCAACCCAATATTGGACACTCTTATGTTTCCTATTTGGGTCTGCTTGCCAGAGCTGCCTTTGGAGTTTTGGCATAAAAAGGTTTTTATGGGTATTGCTAATTCTTTTGGGAAGTTTTGTTCTACGAATAAGATCATGAAATCGATGAAGTGATTACTGTCTGCTAGGTTTTGTGTGTTAGTGGAGAATAACCTTATTCTCCCTACTCAAATTACCTTATCTTCAAGATTTGGCAAGTGGGTGCAACAGATTGAATATGAAAATTCTCCCATTATCTGCCATTATTGCGGAAAAGTTGGTCATGCCTCCTTTACATGCCTAAGGAGAAAGAAGCCACACTTTGTTTGGAAGAAAAAATAGAAGATTTATGAGGTTACGGAGGATCACACCATGCTCTTTCAAAATCCTGAGAAGATGTATATTGTTGCGAAAGACCACCCCTTGCCTCGGGTTGAAGATTCAAATAATCCCTCAGTTGATACTCCTAGTTTGTTTGGTCCCATGAATGGTTCTATTTCTTATCCTTGCAATAAAAAGATGAAAAGGTTTGTGGAGAATAACCCTTGTATAATGGTTCAACAAAAATCTTTGGAACAATTTTTTAAACCACTTTGAGCTGGGTGGGTTGTTTTTCTCCTCCATTTCAATGGAGCTGCAGTGGTTCTGTTTGTTTGTTGTTTTGTGTTGTCCTGTTGTTCTTTGTTGGTCTTGTTGTTTTGCTGAGATGACTGTTCTATCTTTTGATTTGTAAAAGGGTTCAAGGCCCTTTCAAAAACCTTGCTTATCCAATCAAAAACATTATATGAGCTTTTAAAAATGTAATTGTGATTTTTTTAGAAATCAATTTATGAAGAGTTCTAGAAAATTATCCTTGAAAATTATATTTGGAAGGAGAGAATTGGATGGTCATGTCTAATAAATATGAAGGAATTATGTTTACAAACATACAATGTTGATCACTATTTAATTTTTATTCTTCCTTGGCAAGTTCATATTTATAAAGATGATTTACTATGATGGAGATTTTCATTGCATATAATATAAATGAGTACCAATTTTTTACAAAATAGAAAATATGGAGAAATTTTTTATAAAGGACATTTCTTGATTTGATAGAGGGAAGTAAGTATTTTTTTTAATAGATTTGTCTTGATTCGATAGAGGGAAGTAAGTATTTTTTTAATAGATTTGTCTATGCTTTCTCAAAGGAAAAATTTCTTTAGAAAAAATATCAAATCTTTCCTCGTGGGGTGCAAGCTCACATGCTAGCTTTTTTTGGGAAAAATATCCTTGTAATCATGTTTCTCAACTACTATAATTGTAGTTTTATTGAAATATAAGATGTATTTCTTCCTCCAAAGATAACACAGATTAACAAAAAAAATAATGTGACTTACTAGAATGTGTGACATTGATTATAAGAATTTGCATAAAAAGGTTTCCCATCAAATTCTGTATATCTTTTAGTATAACTTGTAAAAATGATTAGTATGGCCTAACTTGCTTTGATTCTATGTTAAAAATTATGATCTTAAGATACTAAGTATTATAATCAAAACATAAAATAAATAAAATGAGAATCATACAAGAGTAAAATATACACATTACACAAGATATACATAGGGAAAATCCTTTTAGGTAAAAACCCCATAAAACATCATTTTATTAAAATACTTACAAAAATGGTCTATTCTAATATAGATTGAACTTGGGGGAACTCCTCTGCATACTTCCACATGATCAATAATACCTCATGTGCATAGTGATATAATTCACAATAAAATCTCCAAATTTTATGTCTCTGTTAGCGAAGAGATTGACCCTTTATTATAATGTTTAAAAATCAACTCTATTGTCCAGGACACCAAAAAGGCCAACGACACTAACAACTCTAGAAACAGTTGCATTTGTGAGTTTCCTCCAAATTTTAGAGGTACAACTCCCTCATATGATTTGATTTATTTTGGGTATTCTTTTAACCTGAAAGAAGAAAAGAGAAACAAACACTAATTCATAAATATGAATTGAGTGTGAGAAGACTGAAAAGACCATTAATCATTAAGCACAAAGTCTCAAATAATCAATGACTGATAAAAAAAATATCAAAAATTTATAATGATCACAATAGATGAATACAATGCAAAGAGGACATCCCACACAAGAACATGCTCTCGTCACCCATGCAACCAACAAATTGGTATGATGGACACTATACCCATAACTCACAATTCATAGATTGAAAGTAATTGCAAACATAAATAAATCTAGAAAATGTTCCCCTTCCCTTATTACATCATAGTGCCTTGAGAAAACTCGAACCCTCATAGAATCGTTTCGATCAAACATATAGGGAAACAATCCCCAAATATTGGCGGTTACCAAAATAGTTGCCAAGTAGAGTGGTAGTTTCTTGCCAACTAATCACCCACCCTAGAAACCAATAGGCAGAAGAGCATTAATGGTCAAGAATAATCATCATTACATTTTCCATTAATACGGCCTTAGACAGTCACCCAAATGTTTCTCACTCTAAATCTTGCACCGTGGCAGGTCATATTTACAATTCATATTAGCACGAGCTCACACGTGCAAATTATCAAGATGGAGAAACAACTTATTAGATATAATACCTCGAAGAATTATTAAATATAATACTTTAAAGAATTGTCATCTGTTAAATGACAACGATTAAATTATATAGATTTGTCGATAAATTTTAAAAAATAATCCAATTCGATGACCTTTTCTAACATCTAATCATAAGCTTTAGAATGGGTAGAGACATCCATAATAGTTGATAAAATAAAGAACTTTGAAATTTTTTGTAGTTGCGACCAATAGGATAGATCAACAAGCAAAATGTAAAAGCACACTAGTAGCACAAACTAACAGATATATACTTGTTGCGTGGATGAAAGATGTAAAAGTATTGACAAGGCACATGAATAAAATGCAATAGTTTTTATAAGCGAAGGAATCATGATAGGTTATGTGCAAAAATGGATTTGTTGAAAACATTTTAGAAACATTTATACAAATGCATTTGGTAGGTGTAAAGCCAAATGCCACAGCCTTGCTACTATATATCCTACCTGTAGTGAAATGGGAGCATTGGAAATAGTATACGAATGCCCAACAAAGCATGAACAAAAAGTTTCAATAATAACAGACATAGAACCATGTTTAGCATTTTACCAGTACCACAATGAGATCGATGAATGCATTAAGTTGTTCTGAGGTGGTTTTAAACCATAAGTTTCTTCATTAAACAATGAACTCTTTAATAATTTGATAAGGTCACCATTATCTCATCCAACGATAGCACTTGCAAGGTTGTGATGAGATGTTTTTTTCTGTACTAGATGAATGGTCTATTATAGCATGTGATTCACATTTATATCTTCAAGGATTTAGATCTATAAAAGTTGGTTTAATATTGGATTCAATAAAGTTTTTTCTTACAACACCACCATAATTAAATGCTCTCATTTCATTTGATCAGAGATATGGAGATAAAAGGCATCTTCTTTTAGTTCCAAAAATACATGGATAATAAATAAATGAGCTTAATGGGGAGATTCAAAATTGTGTTCCTTTTAAGTTGTTTAAAGGGGTAAGCCAATGTATTGATTATCTTTTCTCTTAAAAAAAATGAAAATAAATAACAAAAAAAATTATTCTTCATGGTGTCTGAGAAGAGTTCGTAAATTGATGGTATTCCTCTTAAAATTTTCAAGTCTATGTAGCCTTTCATTCATCACGACTTACACCAAGTCTATTTTGACATCAAAGGAAATATTTCCTATTTTTTTATAGATGAGTTTGGGACTTTCTAAAATTGTTAAATTATGTCTCAAAGTTTATTTTACAAAGATATTGAATGAGTTCCTCTGCTTGTGAAGGGTTACATGAAATTGGTCACGTCCCTCGCAAAAAGATATACCATCTATGTGGTATGTGAAAATATTCATTTTTGAGTGGTCTATAAGTTAGAAAAATTCATAGAAATAGCCATATATACTTATTGTATAAACATGTAAAAGGGTCTCTTGTATGTTATTAATATAATCTAATTATAATAGTATGATATGAGATTGCAATAGTATCAATATAGTCATAGACTATTTTCAATGATTGTAACATTATATCAACTTTTAAAAATGTAATTGCGATTTTTCTAGAAATCAATTTATTAAGAGTTCTAAAAAATTATCCTTGACAATTATATTTGGAAGGACAAAATTGGATGGTCATGCCAGAAATTATATTTACAAGCATACAATGTTGATCAGTATTAATGTTTAATCTTCCTTGGTGAGTTCATATTTATAAAGATGATTGACGGTGATGGAGATTTTCATTGCATATAATATAAATGAGTACCAATTTTTTTACAAAACAAAAAATATAGAGAAAAATTTCTATAAAGGACATTTCTTGATTTGATAGAGGGAAGTAAGTATTTTTTTAATAGATTTGTCTATGCTTGTCAAAGGAAAAAATGATTTGGAAAAAAACATCAAATCTTTCCTCTTGGGGTGTAAGGTCAAATGCTAGCTTTTCTGTGGGAAAATTATCCTTGTAATCATGTTGCTCAACTAACTTATAATTATAGTTTTATTGAAATATAAGATGGATTTCTTCCTCCAAAGATAACACAGATTAACAAAAAAAATAACGTGACTTACTAGAATGTGTGACATTGATTATAAGAATTTGCATAAAAAGGTCTCCCATCAAATTCTACATATCTTCAAGTATAACTAGTAAAAATGATTAGTATGGCCTAACTTTCTTTGATACTATGTTAGATAACTTGCTCTGATTCCATGTTAAAAATTATTACCTTAGGATACTAATAATTATCATCAAACATAAAACAAATAAAATGAGAATCATACAAGAATAAAATTTACACATTACACAAGATATACATGGGGAAAATCCTTTTGGATGAAAACCCCATAAAACATCATTTTATTAAAATACTTACAAAAATGGTCTATTCTAATATAGATTGAACTTGGGGGCACTCCTATGCATACTCCCACATGAAAAATAATACCTCATGTGCATAGTGATATAATTCACAATAAAATCTCTAAATTCTATATCTCTCAAATGAGAGAGAACCTCCTGAAATATAGGAGAAACGGTGACATAATACCTGAAGGGGTGTTAGTCACACCTATTCAATGATCACCATTCATAAATAATTATTAGACTTACTATTTCAAATGGGATATGCTTAAGAAGAATATAATATAAAAGTTTTTATAACCTTATATTAGAACTTGATATATAAATTTTATAAGGGCATGTCCGATAATAACATTATGTTCTAATAATTACTAATTTGTAAGGAAGCTAAGGTAGTGGAACAACCTCCTGCACTAATAATGAGAGGAGGCTTGTACAATTCTTTTCTGGATCTTAATAGTTACATAAAATTAAACAAAAATAAAAATTAACAACATTTATACCACAAAATAGTGATTTACACGAGGAAAACTCTTTCAAGAGAAAAAACCCACTCCAAAAGTTGCCCAATATATTATCTTGAAATAAAAATATTACAATATAGTTGTAGAATAAGATTTCTCATAGGAGTATCACAAACTAGAGATCCAAAGGAAACTCAATAGCTATAAGACTCTTACACCCAACCTTAGTCTCATACACCTAATATATAGGAGATACAATACATGAAACAATCAAACAATATTAAAAAGATATGAGCTAAAACCACCTAAAAAGTGACACCCATTCTTATCTCCAATTATAGTTGTCCATGATGTGTCAAAACACAAATTACCACATGTAACTCCTCTTTTACAACTCATTTATGTGTCCAACACGTTTTTACATTTCCCATTTCAGGAGATTCAACTTCCAGAGGCCATAAATTTTGATTTGTGTGTTCGATTGATGAACCATTTAAACCATTAGAAAGATCATGAAGTGTTCTATCAAGCTATAACCAAATTTTTTGTTTTGACCAATTTGGGGCCCAAAAAATGCCTCGAAGGCCTTCAAATTGGACTTTAAAACTTTTTAAAATGAAAAACTTTAATGTCTTCAAATTTAGATAGGATCTTGCAACAAAAATTTATGAGCATTCATATTTAGCCATTCCAAAGATTTAGAGAATTTATACACCAATCCATTCTCAAATGTAAATATACTATAAATAATAAAATCATTTAATTGCAAGGTTCAAACATCATTGTCCTAACATTTTCTCACTTGTTGAGAACCTTGCAAGAGCAAAGGGAGTATCAACACCTAATTTAATCACTAGGGGCTATGAGGCCATAGAATCTAAACAACATATGAGATTTTGTATGCTCATAGGATTAATTAAAAAATATGGAATATTCATCAAATTCTCTACCTTAACTAGCTTCATTTTTCTATCTTTGACCATATCTCTAGCAAAATGAAACTATACATCAATGTGCTTGGTTTTGGCATGAAACGTTGGGTTCTTAGCTAGGAAGATCACACTTTGACTATCACAATAAATTTTCATTGTACCTTATTTAATTCTAATATTTGAACACAGTCTCTTAATCCAAATGGTTTCTTTACAAGCATGAGTAGTTGACATATACTCAACTTCAATAGTGGACAAAGGTTCCACAACCTATTGCTTACTCATCCAACTAAGTGCACCACCAAATAAAGTAAACACATAAGCACTAGTGGATATTTTTCAATCAACATCACCTATCTAGTTTCAATCCACATAACCACAACTATCAAGGGAATGTCTATCTCCCACCATATTTCCATGATAATAAAAGGAATAATCTGAGGTACCCTGCAAATATCCAAAATTCTTTTAATTGCATTCTAATGAATTCTACTAGGATTAAACATATATCTAGAAATAACTCTAACTACTTAGGAATTTTTTTTTCTAGTGTAAACCATAACATGTATCTAATTTCTAACTACACTCTAATAAGGCTCTTTGGTCATGTCTTCTATCTTTGATGGGGATGTTGGACAATTTAAAGCAAATAACTTTGTTCCAACTGTAAAAGGAACACACAATGTTCTATAATCCTACATGTTAAACCTTTGCAAAATTAAATTGACATACTTAGTCTAGCCAAGCCATAACTTTCTATTCTCTCTATCTCTTCTAATTTCCATCCCAACAAGGTGTTTAGCTACACCAATATCATTCATTTAAAATTTAGCCACAAGTTGAGACTTTAGTTCTAAAATCACATCTTTCCTTTTACCAATAAATAATATATCAACATATAATACAATAAATAGGAAATGATGACCATCATATTTATAATAAATATAGTTATTTTATTTAGAATGTTCAAATACCAAACTAAACACATATGTATCAAATTTTTGGTACCACATTCTAGGACTTCGTTTGAGGCCATACAAATATCTCTTCAATTTTATAAACCAAATTACTTTTACCTTTCACCATGTAGTTCTCTAACTATGTCATATAAATATCCTCCAAATCTCCATGAAATAAAGTCATTTTCACATCCATTTGATCAACCTCTAGATCAAAAGCAACAAAAATAGAAAGAAAAACCTAATGAATGTCATTTTTTCAATAGGAGAAAATATCTCACCATAATCAACACCCTCAACTTGAGAGTAACCTTTTGCAACTAGTTGTGCTTTGTACTTCTCAATACCTCCATCTGGACCCATATTTTTATTAAACACCCATTTGCAATCGACATGTTTTTATCTTTCAGGAAATGGTACAATATCCCATGTATCTTTTACTTTCAAAGCTTCAATTTCTTCATCCATAGAAATCTTGCAGAATTCAACATCATTCATACCTAATGCCTCTTCTATAGATCTAGGTTTATCAATGTTAGTATTAAAACAAAAATGCATCTCCAATCATTAGGTGAATAAATTTTAGGTGGAACAAGTGTCAATGATTTTTTTACCTTCAAACAAGTTGAGTTGGAGGTTCTTCCTCCTCTTCTAAAGATTCAAAGCTAGATGAACTCTCCTCAAATTCTTTTCTATCTAGGGGCCTCAATTCAAGTTTCTCAAGCATAGAAGTTGAATCACATATTTTTGTTCACTTTGTTCTGACTAAAATATAACAAAAGAAGGCATAGTTTCTCTAAAACTCACACTTCTACTATATATTAACTTCTATGCTACATGTTCACAAAGCTTGTATCCTTTCACACCATAGATATATATGATGAAGATACATTTGACAATCGTGTTTTCCAACTTTGTTTATTTCTCCTATAACACATGCGCATATGCCTCACAACCAAAAAATATAATATTTGTTAGTGAAGGTGTAGAGCCTCTCTAATGTTTAATCAACTTGGTGCTACTAGGTATACACACAACTCAAAGGATGAATTCCTAACTGAACAATTCATCTTTCACAAGAGGCTACATTAGGGATAACTCTTAGAACTCTCCCCCATCGGAGAATGTGTAAAAACCTAGAAAATCTTGTATACTTCTCGAAAAAAATATTAATTTTATTGGTTCAATTTTTTTCATTTTTTTGGAAAAAAATAATCTCAATTGACAAATCTTTTGTAATCACTAGAAGTTTGTGGAAAATCCTGGAGAATTGCAATTTTTTTAAAACTAATAAAATATTTTCATTAGCGATTAAAACAGGTATTTTCAAACCAATTAAATATTTCCATTGGTGAATTAAACCTATTTTCAAACCAATAAAATATTTTTATTGGTGAATTAAACCGTACTAAAAAAAATAAAATATTTTGTTGGCGATTAAAACATGTTTTCAAACCAAAAAAAAAAAATTCATTGGTGAATTAACCTATTTTCAAACCAATAAAAAATCATTAGCGAATCAAACATAATTTCAAACCAATAAAAAATTCATTGGTGAAATAAACTGGTATGCCAATAAAAAATCATAGCATGGGTGGTGAAAATATCAAATACTACATATTGTTCTATTCTGGGACAAATTTTACACACATCCAAATTCCTTCATAAAGTGTCTGGAATGGAGGACAAGTGTCAACATATGTATTATATGTTCTTAAGTGATAGATAGGGATTATAGGGTAACAATAATTGATATAGGACGTTCATCATGGGGACATAAGTTAGAAAAGATGAAGGTGAATTTAGAAATGACTTCCACCCAAGTGAAGAAGAATAAGCAAAAGAAAAGAGAAATAAAGGAACAAATTGCTTGCCTAGAGAATTTCATCAGGTCACTAGCCCAATCTGGTTAGTCATAGAATGAATTTCCATAGAATCAAATGTTAACGTCTAAAGAGTAGGTATATTCTATCATGACGCTTCACCATAAGGTAAGATTGATTGAAGAATGGATGGAATACTTGGTGAGGCAAGGTGAAGATTCAATAAGAGACACAATTGGGAAGTGCAAAATTTCAGAAGACTTGAGAGTGAATGCCAATTTTTCTAAGAATAGAATGATGCAGAAGGGCGGAGGCTAAAGGTTCTTCTTTAGATGGATGTCCAAGAATTGATAAATGAACATATAGTTACGAAACATGAAGTTTTGATGCTTGAGAAATGGAGGATACAATTGAGTTGGGAAAGTGACACTTTATCACAATGTGTAAGTGGACTGGAAAGGTCACTGAGGTAAGTAAGAAATTGATAGACAAGGATGAAAGTTTCATTGAAATGTTAGCTCGAAAAAGCTATGATCCTCGTACTTTAGGAGAAGATGATAAGGAAGTGAAAGCTTTGAAAGAGTGGATTGAAAAGGTGAATAAGGATCTTATTCAGTCATTAAGTCAATAAGTCATAGATAATATCATAAGGTGTAGGAATGCTATGATAAAATATGGGATAGAGGTAATGTGGAGAAATAAAAATATCAGAAGAATATTCTAGGCATAAATATAGGTGGAAAGTACTTCAGGGTAAACCCACAAAACTGGTTTACAATTTCAATGAGGAAAGAAAATTGCAAAAAATGCCCCCATGCAAAAAAAATTGGTTTTTGGGGGTTTGAACAAACATTTGATTCGAGCGAACCCAAAGGTGGTTCTCTAGAATCCCCTTTCGAGTGAACCCATTAAATGTTGGATCCCATATTTCCCGGGAAAAAAAGCAAAGGAAAGGGTTGTGTAAAGGAGGTTCGCTCGAACCCCCTTTTTCCCCCCTTCTCCCCCTCTGGCACCAAAAAACTCTAGAATTTTTTCCTTCAAAGCTCGAGTTGAAGATGAAAATGGAGGAGACTTCACAGACCCAATAGGATGATGGTAGTCTTCAGAATGAGCTATCCAACAAATATAATTTTAATATGTTTTGGTTTTATTGTGTATTTGTTTTTTTAGTTTGATTAAACATAGGGTTTTCACTGAAAATCAAGCTCTTCATTCTACACATGTGGAAAAATAGCATATTATCAAAGAAAATTTAAAAAAATATCAGTGCACTAGCTATTCATGTCCTTGATCCAACAAAAAAAAAATTGAATTTCGATACATACAAAAAAATTTATGTTGTATACAAGCTACCTATGTCTAAATTGTAATTGGTTTGACTTCAAAACTTGATTAAGGAAAAAATATTCAATAAAACACTATGAAACAAATTGGAAGTACTAGATATCATAGTTACAAATCTAAATTCTAAAAAAATAGAATTTTATCCTTCATGGAAAAAAAATTATGTTGTATATGGTGAGAATCACTCCTTAAAATGGTGTTTACTGAAAAAAAACTAGTTTTCGAAGGAGATGGAAAAAGAAGTTCAATTTGATTCCAAAAATTTTGAAAAAAAATTATTTAGAATCTATAGAGAAAATTTTGCAAATCACTAGTTTGCATCATCAAATTCCTCGTGGTTTAGCCACTACAGGTGCCTGAAAGTGAAGATTTAGTTAGAAAAAATTAGTTTAGTGTCGAGTTTGGCCAAAAATTGTAAACCAGTATTGTGGGATCACTCTTCAAGGAATTCCAAAATAATGTATACATCAAGTGTTGATTTCTTTTCAGGAGTATTAGTTGAGAAAGGGTGAAGATGAGTCTTCAGACCAAGAGTCAAGTGAAGATGAATAGATAGTCAAGTAATGAATGACCAAAAGCTTTGTGCATAGGTGGAATTTTGAAATGAATTTTATATGTTTACTCCCAGACCCGGTGAAGATGAAAAATACTGAAGGTTGAAGAGTGCCAAAAGTTCTATTTTTTGTGCAAAGTACCTACAACTCAGAGCTTGAAGTTTAGAGTTTGTTGCTGAAGAAAATTCAAAATATCTTTGACTTCACCTAAATTTTTTTTGATGCCAATTGTCACCTGCCATGTGCTACGTCTTGATTTGTTTCTTTGATTCTCTTTGATGGGATTAAGCTCAAAAATTTTGGGGCCTTATTTCTTCAAAAGGCCATTAGTTTATTTTATTTTAAGCTCATAATTTGTGGATGTCAGAGAATTAATTTTTTTTCAAGTTTTATTCTTTCTCTTGTTTTCTATTCCATTCCAAACTAAGAAATTATATGTTTCATTAGAAGTTAACTAATATCAGATCCAAATTCAAAGCTATCTCCTGATATGAAATCTTATGTCTAGATGATTGTTTGTTCCTATCAAACAAGACTATGTGTTGTGTTGTTTAAGGGTGCATACTAACACTATTCAGTGGCAAATGATCCCCTTTTCTTTAAAATATTGCATCATTCTATGCCTAATTGTGAAGAAATTTGGTGAAGTATAGAATGGTTTGCTTTCGTTTAGTTATTTCTTGAGGCATGCATGCATAATACCTGGGAGAAATTTTTCTCTTTATTAATTTTTATGCTTTATTTTAGAATACATGATTTATATTCCAAAAAATGTTCTAAAAATGATAAATACATAGAGTTTTATTATAAATCTTTCAATTCCATCAAGTTTTTGAATACTTAATGTTAAATCTACTAGAATGTATGCAAATTATTTGAGTTCATGAAATATTATTGCAAATTCTTTGATTTTATGAAGTTATTGAGTAGCATTTGAATGACCAGACTTAGATTGTGTTTCTATCTTTTGGATACTAGACAATTCTTAATGACTATTTACCATGTAAAATCAAATGGGACAACAAACTTACATTCCTCCATCTCAATCCACTATCTTACAAGGAATGTTGAACTAGGGGAAACCCTAACCTCTTATTAGCAACCCGCTACCCATTCAAAACATCACCGCTCAAAACCCATCACAGATGTCTCAACAACCACTTGATCCTACATTCCAAGTGCATGCCTTAGCCCTATAGCAAGCCCAACAAGCATATCAAAAAAACTTACAAGAAGAAGAAGAAGAAGAAGAAGAAGAAGCATCCCTAGCAACACAACAAATCCAAAAAATAGCCTTAGCAGCACAACTATAACATCAACCCCATCAAACAACCTTAGAAGCACAGTAACAATATCAAGCCAATCAAGTAGCCTTAGTAGCACAACAACAACATCAAGACAATCAAGTAGCCTTAGTAGCGCAATAGCAACAATAAGCCCTCATGCCCAACAACAACAACAAACATTATTAGCTCAACAATATTCCCAACAACAACAAGGTTCCTACTATAACCCTCAAAAAACATCACCAATACAAACACGTTAGGAACATATACACATCAACCATCATCACCTTCACAATATCCTACACCACCATATACACCATACAACACCCCATCATACCAGAATCCCATCTCACAATATGCAGCATATGTTCCTCCACCTAATCCTCAAGATGACATAGCATCACAAATTAAGGCGATAACACAAGAAATGCAGGATATCCGAATGGGAAAAATGAAGAAACCCCATATGCAAAACTTATGCCCATATCCATTTGATCAAAACATCAAAATGGTACCATTCCCTCCTGGTTTTGAAGTCCCAAAATTTGACAAATACAAAGGGAGAGGAAGTTTCGTGGACCATATCAAAGAGTTCAACGTCATGTGTATGGATGTTGCTTACAATGATTCTTATTTAATGTGCCTCTTCCCCCAAAGTCTAATAGGTCATGCTATGGATTGGTTTTCTCAATTTCCTTCCGATATTAAAACTTTCCAAGAAATCACTGACAAATTCATAACTTCTCCTTCAATTTTGACATGGATGTAAGCTTAGCAGAGTTGTATACTATCAAACAAAACAAAGGAGAATATTTTTCCAATTTCTTTCAAAAATGGAGGAAAAGAGCTAGTAAGAGCAATTTTCCTCTTCCTGATGAACAAGTAGGGATCATCATGGAAAATCTAGACCCAAATCTATCCTTCCACTTGAAAATGTATTGCATCACATCTTATGACAAGCTTGTCTTTGGATCCCTTAACATCGAGAGAGCCCTAATCTCACAGGGAAACACACAAGTGTATAAAGACAACTGTCCATCCACTAGTTTTAATGACAAGCCCCACTATTGGGCCAAGAACAAGAATGTTACTAGTGATGGCGTTGTTGATGCAAAGGTGGTCTTAACTACTCCTAGGCGAGCAAACACCCAAACCATGAATACACAATAACTATACACGTCACCATCAAACAACCAACCAATGATCAATGCTACAAAAAATCAACATGGACAAAAAAGAATAAATAGTGCTCCTAAGGGTGAGTGCATGGATCTGTGACACAATGTTGGCTCTTAAGATGCCACTTTTTTTCTAAAATTAACAAAATCTGATTTGCACGAGAAAATGAAGATAGTTAGGCTCAAAATTTCAAGATGCAGCAAGAAAAAAATTTGAAGTGCTTCGAGTCTAGTTTCTAAGCTACTATTTTTTTTTTGAAATTAATGAAGATTAAGGGTCTCAAAGGGGGAGGAAACAAGTCCTTTTTATTAAAAAAACAGCATATCACTTGAGGGCTCCCCCCTTTTTGATTTTTTTTTTTTTAAGAATTTTAAAAATCCCAACGGTGAGAAATTAGCTAACACCATGTAGTTTATCCTCATTCTTTCAGATAATTTTCAAAGTGGACACATCCTAAAAAGCTAAAATTTGAGTGTGCCCCCCCCTAAATTTTTTGAAAACTAATTTTTTTTTTTTTTTCATCATATGTAGAATGGAGTCTAGTTTCAAAAAATGTAATTTGTTTCACGTTTCGATGAACGAGTAAAAAGCTATCCTAAAACTAGCACATGTTGGTTTTTGACCAAAAACATAGGCATTTACAATAGAAGCCATGGATCAAAACCTTAACTAAATCAAAATGACAAAATAATTATATATTTAGATAGCTAAGAGAGAGGTTAATGCTATCACGTTTTTTTATAAACTAGCATTGAAAGGTGTGCAAATGAGATGGGGAACACGGATGGAAAATATGAGGAAATTTGGAAAATCCTATCAATTAACACGTCTAAAGTAGTTCATTTGGTGAGTGCCAAATTTGGCGCTCGCTAAATGACCTACTTTAAACAAAACCTGAATTTCCCCTCTCTTTGGTCGACAACTTTGATAATGCTTAGAATGCATAGTTTATGATCGTAGATGGATAGTTGAGGTTTTACCTTTTATACACTCTCTAACTTGTTATCCTAACTGAATAACTCTTTATCCCTCTAAATTCTCTCTCTCTCTCTCTCTCTCTCAAGTCTCACTCCCTCCCATGCAACCTAGACTACTCTCTCTCTCAGTCCAATCCCCTCTCTTAGGTCTCTTTCCCTCCCTCCTAGGTACCTAAATAAATTTATCTCACTCCAACCCCCTTTCTCACTCCCCCTCTCTCTCTCCCCTTTGGTATTTTTT